>APFE030407623.1:0-33152 GCA_000404065.3 Pinus taeda
AAAAGCAGACCGCTCTGATTCCACTGATCCAGATTTAAATAGGAACGCAATAGATTACAGAGATAACCATAAATACAGAGATGCGATAACCATAAATAAAGAGATGCAGCGGAAATAACACTTCATTTCATTAATGGAAAATACCGAAATATGCTTACAACCAGAATTGGAAATAAACAAGCTAGGACGATGGTAGCTTATCTCTGAGAAGAGATGTGCGGCTACATGTCTCTGAACTGTTCCGAACTTGTGTTACAATGAGGCTCGAAGGCCTATTTATTATTGAGAAACAATGGAAAACCCTTCACATTCCAAAACCGACCCTTAGAAGATGAAACGCCAAATTGTGGGCCCCGTTTTGGGTAAATTGGTACATCAATTTCCCGGGGTCGTAACTTTGGCATACGATCTCCGTTTGACGCGTATGATAGCTCGTTAGAAAGATCTATCCGAGAACTACCACTTTGGGAAGGTCAACATGGTCCATGGACCCATGTTGCCCCCAGATTTCCCAAAAAACGTCGTTTAGGGCCTCAAAACGGCTCCGGAAGTTCAGGACCCGAAAAACTGCTAAAAATAGTAACTATGCTACAATTTAGGAAACTGAAAAAGCTGAAAGAGACAATTGTGGGGGTCCAAATGGGATAGGTGGGTGGCCACCAACATCCACCTGGATCAGGGGGCGAGTGACTTAGTGTGGTGGTTGCCATCAAGTCCAAAGGGCGAGATTGTTGGCATTATGATACAAGTGTTGTCCTTGATGGCAACTCACTCAAAGGTATGATACAAGTGTTTTCATTGATGGCAACTCACTCAGATGACAGATCATAGTGCAGCAGGTCAAGCGAGGGGTATACAAAGGTTAACCTTGATCAAAGTGCGTATACATGCGGGTTAGAAGAACAAAAGGCGCGCATATGTACACACGTGGGTTCATAGAAGGAAAGGCACGTACATGTTGGAAAACTAAGTTTTGGTCCATGGTATTACGATATTGGTCCATGGTATTTGGTCTGAAGTGTTGACCCCAAGTATTGGGTCCAAGGTATTGGTTCTACGTGGTTTTGGACCATGGTATTGAGAGAGGCCTAAATCTATATAAGGAGAAGATCATTAGGCCAAGAGGAGTAAGTGTGTGAAAGTGATGAATATCTAATGAAGTGTGAGATCTAGTATGCTGGTTATGGGTTTGTGATGCTTTGCTCGATCTGAACCAAGGAGGCACCTATGCGGTTGATAAAGGTTGATGGACCGGGATCATGAAGACTAAAATGCATTATCATTAGATGGTATGATCATGAATAGATCTGAATATTGACGCATATCTTATCCTTTATATCTTATGTTCTGGGTATATTTGAAGTTGAAAATTGCAGCGAAGGTATAATTAATTATTTTCATATCTGTACGTAGGTTCTCTCTGGTGAAAGGGCATATACACGCTGGTTTGACACAGTCAAGTAGCATATACATTATGAGATTTGATATTTCAGGTTGTTGTTGGTTCTAATGGTTGTTGCAGAGTTTTGGGCTCTGGTCTGTGTTCTAGTGACTGTGTTTTGATGACAGGGTTTCAGTCATTCAGTTGTTGGGTGATTCAGAGTTAATAATTGTATTGCAGTGGTGATTGTCTTGTATCTATGGATCCAGTCTGAAAATTTATGAAACGTGGTCCCTGGAAGAACGAGTGAAGGTTGGAGCCTTCAGTAGGCCGGCGCCTACGTACTAGTAAACGGATCGGCTAGTACAAGAGCTAACGGGTTTGTAGCTCCATTCCAGTAGAAACTAGAGAACAAGAGAAGGTTGTAGCCTTCTGCAGGTAGAAGCTTGCGTACTGGTATAAGACTGCTCGAGTACAAAAATATTGTAAAAAAAGTTTCTTATTGAAAGAAGATAGAGACGAATTGCAACAGGTGGTTTTCACCCACATTAGGTTTCCACCTTATATCATGGTGTTCATGTGTGTTTCTTATGTGTGATGATCCGTTATGGTTTACTGCACCTGTTTACTGTCCATATGGTTAATAATGTTCTGATGCACTCATTGAAGATCAACTAACCAAATCATAAGTTTACTGGATATATGCTAGTTACATTAAACACAGTTGCGTATACACGCGGGTATCCTTAACTGAAGTAGCGTATATGAATCTAAGTATGGAAATGAAAAATTTATTGATTTGCTAATACTGATTCACACCCCTTCCCCTCTCAGTATTATTTCCAACATCATTTCCATCACTAGTACCCCTAAAGAGGATGGAAAAACAACATCCATTCCATATACTAGTTGATAAGGAGATGTACCAATGGACTTTTTTGTAGTTAGTCTATCTGCCCATAAGGCATTAACCAACTTTTTGTTCAAGGTCTTCTTATTGTCTTCTAACAATTTCTTGATGATATTAACAAGGCTTTTGTTTGAGGATTCTGCAAGTCCATTACCTTAAGGGTAATAGGCAGTGGAATGGCCAAGGGTAATGTGATATATGTTATAAAAGTTTACCATTTTCTTGGATTTGAAAGCAGTTTCATTATCAGTAATGAGCTTTTGTGGGCATCCAAATCTTGAAAGGATATTCTTTTCAAGGAATGAGATGATGACAAAATCAGTGGCTTGTCTAGAAGAGATGGCTTCTATCCATTTGGTGAAGTAATCAGCGGCTGTCAAAATCCATTTATGTTACATTGAGGATGGGTGAATTTCACCAATGAAGTCTAAACCCCACTGCTGAAATGGAATTTCTATGGAGATGGGTTTTAGGGACAAAGGTAATAGTTTTTTATTGCCTTCAAAGATTTGGCATTTTTGAGAGGAGGTCACATATTTCTTGACATCTATAAAAAGGGTAGGCTAATAAAAACCTACCCTTAAAATGTTATCAGTAGTTGTTTTCCAGTATAGGTGTCCTCCACAATCTCCTGCATGAAATTCTTGCAGGAATTTGTCAGCTTCATATTTTAATAAACAATTCAACAAAATTCCACCATTATCTTTCCAAAATAAAGCATTGTCTATGATACAATATTTCATTGATTTCATTTTCAAGAATCTACCTTTAGTTCTAGATAAACCAGGAGAAGCTTATAAATTTAGTAAAACAAATATGATATATGTATACCAAGGTGAATCTAAAAAAGATTCACTGATCTATGGAGTCACCATCTCTTCCTGATCATCTAGAGGGCCAATGAAATTTATATCTAAGGCCTGACAGTTTGATTCAACCATGAGTTTAGCTAAACCTTGGCCTTTGATTAGTTTTGTGGGCTTTATTTCAATATCATATTCCAAAATAGCGTCAATCCATTTGCCTCTCTTTCCTTCAGGCCCATCCTATGTTAGAATGTCCTTTACTACTAAATTTGGAACATATGCAATGATATGTGAGTATAAAATGTACACTCTGAAATCTTTAATAGCCTTCACTAAAGCAAGTGTCGGTTTTTCCATTATATTATACTTTAGTGTAGAATCTCTCAAAGATTTACTGAAAAATGCAATAGGTTGCTCATAACCCTGATCATTCTTTTGCAACAAGACTGCTACAATAGTGTGTTCTGAAGCAAAGGAAAAAATTATAAAATATTTTTTGAAATTAGGGCTTATGAGGATAGGTGTTTTAGTAAGGGCTTCTTTGATTTCTTCAAAAGACTGCTTAGCCTTTATTGTCCACTTAAGTGTTGAATATTTCTTTAACATGTCATTCAATTCTCTGATTAGTTCTGCTAAGTTAGAAATGAATCTTCTAAGAAAAATTATTTTACCTGAGAATGATTGTAATTATTTAATGTTCCTAGGGTGAGTGATGTTTAGGATTGCCTCTATTCTAGCTGGATCAATTCTAATTTCCTCTTTTGAAATTATGTGTCCCAAGAGTTTACCTTCTTCTAGCCCAAAGAATGCCTTTTTGGGATTGAAAGATATGCCAAATTTTCTACATTTAATAAAAACTCTTATTAGGTGATCTAGATATTCATTATCTGATTTGGAAAGCACTGTGATGTCATCTTGGTAAACAACTAGAAAGTCATGGATTTCTTCTGAAAAAATATATGTCCATTGCTCTATGGAATGTTTCTCTAGCATTCATCAATCCAAAAGGCATTTTCAAATACATGAAAGTACCCCAGGGAGTGGTAAATGTAGTCTTCGCTTGATCCTCTAGTTGAACTAGGATTTGGTTGTATCCAGAGAATCCATCAAGTAATGAAATTTTGGATGACCCTACTACCCTCTGGAGAATGTGGTCCATTTTAGGGAGGGGATAGTTATCCTTTAGTGATACTTTGTTCAAGTTTCTGAAATCAACACAGAGTCTGATTTCTCTAGTTTTCTTTCTAGTAGTGACTAAATTAGAGACCCAATCTGAATACCTAATTGGTGCTATAATTTGTGCCTCATACATCCTTTTTACTTATTTTTCAATCAATAGCATAAGAACTGGATTAATTCTCATAAGATTTTGTTTAAAGGTTTCTAATCTTCTTTGATGGGTATCTTATGTTGAATAATGTCGGTGTCATAAGACTTAAGGACTTCATAACTCCAGGCAAAGTCATCTTGAAATTCTTTAAACAAAGTTATGTATTTCATCTTTTCAGCTGGAGATAATGCTTTGGATAACTTAACAAGCTTAGGATTTCCTTTTGTTCCCAGGTTGCATTCTTCTATATCTGATCTTAAAGGCTCCATCTTTGGTTTCCTAGCTACATCATTTGAATCAAACTGATCTTGTAATGGGACTGATCCCTTACGCAAAAAGATATTTTTAAGGTTTAAAATCTTAGAATCATCATTAACTAGTTCTTCTATTTCTACTTTTTCTAAGTTATCTATTTCTACTTTAGCGAATTTAGTGGGTTTATTTACATCTAAAGCATTTATATCTATTTCACTATCCATGGTGTCATTTACTGTACAATCAATATCTATGTTACAGTTTTGGAATTCTCCCTCAGCATTCATAAAATCATAGATTTGAGAATCTCGTGAAAAAAATATACCAATATTTCAGATTATTAGGTATAACAGGCTGGTGTCTCACCTCTGCAATGTAGTGGTGATTGGGATGAAAAGGTAATCTGCAAGTGCTAGCAAAAGTAGCCAAATTGTGAGCTTGCATGTTCTGTTTCCTAGGAATAGCAGCAAAATCAATTTCAAGAAGTTCTTTAATGAGATCTAGGACAGTTTCTCTGTATTGGCTAAGTCTAGGTTATTCACATAATACTCTCCTCTAATTTGTTTTATGATCAATTCAGAGTCTCCCATGATGGAAACTCTCTTGGCTCCAAACTTTCTTATAATCTGCAATACTAAGATTAAGGCTTCATACTCTGCCATGTTGTTTGTGCATTTAAAGTTTAATCTAAAGGCATGACCTTCAGAATGGTTATTTTCCATGTTTTGAATCCAATTTCCTGCAGCTGCTCCAAATCTATTCACTGAACCATCAAAGTCTAAGTGCCACCTAGATTCATGAAATATATTTTCACTGTCAAGTTCTTTATGTTCTCATTTGATAACTATGTTATTGTCCTTTTCAGTTTCTGAATTACATAAAATGAAAGAATCCATATCAGAATGTACAAAATAAATAGGATAGTTATGTGGTTTATCTATGCTACTGACCATGTATTTCATTAAAGTTTCTCTATAAAGCTTTTTGGGCTGACCAAATACTCAAATTGTGGCATAATACATGTCTAAATATAGATATCCCTACAATTTTTCTCCCCATGAACGAGACAGTAGCATTCCATACTTTGGAGGGATATCAACGACTACAATATCCATGACATTACTCTTACCTGGGTATTGAACTAGAGTGACACACAAGTCTTTTATTAGACCTAGGCACTTGACTTTACTTGAATCAAAAGAGAAAAGATCTTTGTATGGTCTAGTTATATCTAAATCTAATGTTTCCATGATTGCTTTTGGCATTAAATTGTGAGACGCTCCTGAATCTAACATAGCATTATGCAAGATTTGATCATGAATAGTCAAGCTAATGTAGAATGGAGGAACACCACTTTTTTCATGTTTACCATTTACCTCAGGACCAAAGATTAATTTTTGTTGGTCATCATTTAGATTTACAAAGTCTTCTCCTTCATCTATATTCAGTGTTTCAGTGATTTGGGCTTTGTAGGAATCATTTCTTATCAATTCTGTTAAAGGAACTGATATTTTTAATTTGGCAATTTCATTTTGGATATTAAATGGAATTTGTGTTTTACCTGACTGAATGACTTCCTCCTTGGAAATTGGAGTTTGTGTAGTTTTTTCTCTTTTATCCTCAGTTGGTAATTTAGTTTGTGTTTGGGTGTCTACTGCTTTACTATCTTCAATTCTTTGATTTGGAATAGTTTGGGAAGCAATCGAAATCCGAATAGCTTTTGAAGCTTGGCAATTAGCTGATTTTTGGTCATCCTTTGAATTTTTCACAGCAGCTGATTTTTGAATATCAGTTGAAGTTTTGACAGTAGTATTTGTGATGTCTACAATTTTTGAACTGGATGCAATCTTTGGAGTGAAAGTTTTTTGGGTTTCCCTAGAGAGAATTTGCAGCACTTTGGTTGCAGGAGCTCGCATTGTTTTCTTGGTTTGAGTTTGGACAGTTTTATTAGTAGGGGATTCTATGTTTTTCCTAGTCCTAAGGTTATATTGCTTATGAACTTCACTAATGGAAAATTCATAACCTTGTTTATAATCAAAAGACTCTCCAGATTGTAACTATAATTATTGTAACATGCATAATTCATATTCTTCTTGGGTAAGAAAAATAGTATTACCATCACTTATTCCCATTAAGTTAATCTAAGTGTCTTGATCTTCTCCATTTTGGTGAGAACTTTCAGCATAGTTTTCTTGGAAAGGTGGTCTAATATGTTGATCAGGTGGCCCTTCTCTAGGCTTACCAATATTGGGGTTCTTCCTAAAATTAGGATTTCTTATTTGAGGGCCTTGTTGTTGATTATCCATTGTGGTTTTCGTTCCATAATTTCTAATCTATCCACTAACTTTTCTAAACTCGTAGCCAAAGTATCTATCTTAACATCTGAAGTGGATGGTTTCTCCTTAAGGGTAACTCTCCTCTCATTCTTCATTCTAGTTCTTTTAACCATCAAGTTAGCTTCTACACTAACTGCATCACTCTGCATTTGTTCTAAATTTGGAGGGTTTCTTTCTCTCAATTGGTAAGACATATAAGTTTCAAAATCATCAGGAAATTTGATTAGTGCTAAGTCTAGGGGAGGTTTGATATTTACAGGGATTGCATTGTAAATACGGTTAAACCTAGTATAACAGCCCTAAACAGATTCATTAGGTGTTCTTATAATGTTTTCATAGTCAGATAATATTTGTAAAGGGTTTTTTGCCTTTCCCATCTATTGATGAACAATCTATGGAAAGCAGGTAAATCAGCGATATGACCAGCAGGTAAACCTTTAAACCATTTCTTGACATCTCTTGCTAGTGTTTCTGCAAATAATCTCATTTTTACATCTTCTTCATCAATTTCATGTAATTCAAAGTAATCACTCATTTTATTTACATGTTTTTGTGCAGTATATTGACCAGTACCATCAAACTAAAAGACTTTACTCTGATAATCTTGGGGCATAGCATGTACTTGAGTTGGTAAGGTCAAAGGAGCATTTCTGGCAGGCATGGCTAAGATTCTAGATTGGCTAGGAGGTAAAGTGGTAGTGCTTGAAGATGAACTTGAAGGGCTTATAGCTGAGCTTGAAGGGCTTACTAGTAAGCTTGAAATATTTGGAGATGGAAATAGAACTCTGGGTTGAAGAGGGGGCTTGGGGATGAATGATTCTATGGAATGACGTGTAGTGGAAATAATAGATGATGTGGTACTAAAAAAAGATGAATTTACAGATTCTGAAGGTATGGTAGAAGGATTAGGAGTAGCAACAATTAGGGCATCTAATTCAACTAACTGTTGAAAATAAGCATCATCTATGTGTCTTATCAAATTTGAGGTCAAATCATCAAGTTTGTCAAATGTGTCTTGAACATCTTAATCTAAATCAGGATGTATAGTAGTCTTCTTTGATTCAATAAAATCAAGGTCTATTACAGTATCATGAACTGAAGTTTTAGATTTGTTATGCAACAATGAAGGCTCAAATGATAAATCAAATTGAAGATTCTCTAAGTTTGATAACTCTTTAGGAAGTGAATTTTCTTTGGTTAGCTGGCTAATGCTTTCTTGGCTTTCTACTTTATTGTTTTTTCTCAAGATTTTTTCTGGATTATCAACAATTATTGCAGGCTTTGGATCTGGATGTGGCCCGGTATAGTATGTTCAGTTGGAAACCGGAATTTTTAATTTTTAATGAAATCTTTTACAAACCTAAATGGACCTAAGGTGCAAAGATGAGATTTAGGATTTCCTTTAAGGTTTATTGAACTGAGAACTCATCCCCAATATGGTCGCCATTATGTTATCACTCTAAAATTTCCTTAGGGTTGTCATGAAAGAAATAATAGAGGTAACCACAAACCTACTTTTGAGATTAGGATCTAACCTTCCTAATGCTTAGAGAGGGCTCTCTCTTAATGATTTAACTTTATTGAGTTAATTGATTTTAGGCTAGTTATGTAAGCTTGATTGGGTTTTGATTTGGTGGTAGAATCATTGATTCAGATGGATAGATAAATGTCTTTTTACCATTGGGCCATGGAATCCAAATTTTTAAGAAAACGGGACTGAATCAAGTTCTAGAGATAGTGTTCACGGGGCAAGGTAGTTGAGTAATTTCAAATCTTTTAGGCTGGATGGTGAAGCGGTTTTTCAATCGAGGTCAAGGAGCATTCAAGTGTTCCTCAAACTGGATAATTAAGGAAATGAAAGAGGTCAATCAAAACTAGGGAGAAATGAAGAATTCCCTACTCTGGATATCAGAAGAAAACATAAAAATGAATGATTGTTCTAGACAGAGTGTACTTAAAAAAATTCTAAAGAAAAATTCTAGTTATTTCATTTAAATTTGAAAACATGTATGTATGTGAAAAACTTAAGAAGATAACAATTCAACAAATGAAAGATACTTCACTGAAGTGGCCCAACACATGAATCCTATAATGCAATGCCTTTATTACTCAGTCTAGTCTGCTGACTTGAAAATGTTTACAATAAACCCTCAGGTTTTCAAATCAATGTCACTATAGAAATGTTCATCAATCCACCCTCTATACTTCGAATTATGAAGTATTTATACAAAAAATAGTTACAAAATATCCTAAATTGTTTTAGGAATTATTCAAGGAAAATAAATATCTTCGTGTAAGAAGAAAGAGACACCTAGGAAAATAAAAGGCTAGTTGTCCCTTCTTTTACCTATTTTGTTGTTTTATACTTTGATCTTTTGCTGCTTTCTCTCCTTTGTTGTTGCTCTATGATGGTTGTTCTTTTACTTTGCCTTTTGACTACTACTCTTTCATCTGATACTCTTTAACTTAGTGGATCTGTTGTTTTACTTTCACTGCTTTGTATTCATTGTTTACCTTGCATTTTTTTACAGTAAATAATTTAACTTTTAAAAAGTCTTTGTATCTAGTAATTTAATATTTACCATTCTTCTGTAGATTTCATCAGCTTTTGTATATTTTGCAAAGGTGGTCTTGTTTACAAAAAGATGTTTTACATCATGCTGGAGGTAAAGGAGGTTCTCAAAAGTCTCGTAAAGAAACTTATCTGTAGGCATCCCTTTCATGGAGGAATTATTGGCTTGCTCCTTTACTACTTCTCTGATTCTCTTGTCATAGTCTTGATGTGGCATTAACCTGTCATTAACTACCAGTGGATTAGGTATACCTTTCTGCCTCAAAGAATCAAATTTGACCATGAACCTACATATATCTAGCTCCATTATTTGGCATTTGTCCTCAAGTTGCATCATCAAGTTCCTCTTGGTGATTACATTCTTCACCTCTAGTATAGTGTCAGTTTTGTCTGCTATTCCAAGCTCTTGCAATTCATATTTATTCTTTGAGTTAAGGAACTGGATTATTCTAGAGGCTTCTTCTGGCATGTTTCCAAGTTCGGCCTTAACCCTTTGAATTGCTTCACCGGCCTCTTTTACTAAATCATTTTTTTCAAAGATCACCTATATAGATGTCCAAATATCATTGAATGAGTCGATAATATTGGTCCATAATGGTTTTTTTGCTTGGGCCGGTGGCTCTTTCAGTGTTAATTCTTTTTCCAACTTCCCAGTCTTTTCATTCAACTTGTTTGTATCCTAAACTTCATTCTTATGCATAATTTGAGCCAATTTCTTCTCATCCTCTAGACTTTTGATTTGTTCCTTAAGTCTATTTATTTTAGTGGTTTGGATGGACATATCCTCCATGGCTTTGACCAGTTTAGCTTCTTCATCACTAGGATGAGCTGTTGTTATTATTGAACCTGTTGTTGATGTAGTTGTTGTTGTAACTGGAAGTGTTGTAGCTAGTGAAGTTGTTGGGGCCAATGAAGCTGCCAAAGTTGAAGGAACTGTTGTAGTAATTGTAGGAATAGTTGTGGTAGTGGTTGTCTCAATGCTGGCTTGTTTTAGTTGTATTAAATTGTCCAATTCATTCTCCATTTCTTTTAATTGAGCATTTAGCTAGAGAATGAGGTCCATCATTTCATCTTTCTTGCTTTGGCTCTCTAGAACCTCCTTGGTCTGTGGATGTTCAGAAGGAGGCAACTTCAATTGTTTCTTCAGTGTGGCATTGTCTTCATTTTTATTTTTTATGAGCTTTTCTACAACCTTGATGTCATTTGGATTATATCCAATCTCAATAACCAAGTCTTCTAGTGACTTGATTTTGTTATCCTTTGTCTGTGATGATGAATTCTCTAGTTTAAACTGTGTTGTGATGTTGTCTAGAGAATTTTGAAGTTTCTGAACACTCATGGCCTTGTTGGTCATCGTTGAGTAGATCATTTCTTCGACCTGCTTATGAAATTCAATTTGATCAATAGGGTGAACATCCCTGGCCAAAACTTCAAATTTTGTTTTAATGTGGTCTGTTGATGATTTAGGTTGCTGGATTGAAGGCTACAAAAAGGTCATTTTTATTTTACCAGTTTTAATTTCAAAAGCTGACATCAACCTATTATGATTGCTAGGAGTCTGTTTGGAATATTGGGCATACGTTTCAGCCCTTAATACTTAATACCTTAATTTGATCTCTTTATACTTCTCCATTATGTCCTTTTCCTTATCTACTAGTTTTCTTGATGAAGAAACCTCTATGCTAAGCTATTTTTTAATGATTTGGGTATTATAGGTGGAAGGTTGATGAGTTTCCTCTAAAACTAATGGAGTTGTATTTTCTTTGACCATTGTTTCTCTATCAATGATTTGAACTGTCTCAACTGTCCCAACTATCTATGCTTGCTCTTCTTTCTCATTGACAGGATTTAGCTTGGGCTTCTTCCTGTACATGATTTCAAATCTATCATGTGTTGTATCTATGCTTGAAAAAGAACCTTCTTCCCTAGTCCTCTTTGTACTTTTGTCCTGCAGGGCTGGAGTATGCAGAATGGAACTAGTATCCATCTATTTCTCCATATCTATCAAGGTATTTTCCAGACATTCTGACTGGTTGGCATATTTTTCAATGTCTACACTAGACTCATGCATAAAACGGCTTAATTTGAATTTGAGCCTTAGTTTGTTTATGACCCCTAAAGGGTCATACTGCCATTTAAAACTGCTACTGAACTTCATTTCCTGTAAACATCTCTCTTCTTCTTATCCAGCCTCCCTATTATTACAGATAAAAGAACCAAGATGGTTTTTTATCTTGAACTATGTTTTCTTCCTGGCTGATAGGAAATTCACATCATCTGAGTTTATAATCTGCCTGATATATTCTAATGCAAATATCCTCATGGGAAGATATTTGGGCAGCTTATAGGGAGTGAGCTAGCATCTATATATTCTAATTTCAGTGTGGTCCTGGTATAGATACCAGTCTCCTATTATATTGTTCTTAGACAACTACAAAACTCTTTTTATCTCATCACTGATCTTGGATTGATTGCTACTAGTTAGCATATTTACAACTGGATGCACAAAGGAATCAATGAACTCTTTGTAACTGAAAATAGTGGGATACTTTTGGATGAAGGGTGTCCAAAAGATGAATGATCTAGAATGGCCCATAGTGTCCAGCTTCCGGATATTAACTGGAAACTTATCTGATTGTAAATACAAGAACATGTGGAATAATACTTAACAATATTTGAATACTCTTTCATTTGGCAATCTGATCAATTGATCATGGATTCTGTCTGTCAAGAACTAGGCAAAATTAAAATTTGTAGCTAGAGGCTTACCTGGGCAAAAAATAGAGAGGAAAGCAAGAATAGGCTCATCTACATGCTCATCTGTGGTGTATCCTAGAATACAAGAGAGCATGGTCACAATTTGTCTAGCCCTCCAAGAGAAAATGGTAGCAGAGTATGGGGGACTGTCTATAGGGGTATGAGACTCTTCTAGGATGAAAGTCTGAAAGATTTGAGTCCTCTTGGGAAGATCCAGCTTCAAATAGAGTTCAAGTAGGTATTCAATGGAAAATGGGGTTTCATTTTGGTTTGGTTGGATCTGCAGCATTTGGTTTATTGACTCTGCAATGATTGTAAACAAAATTTGCTACTTAGGAGAGACTATGGCTCTTTGGCTTGGGATATAACAGTTTTGGCATAGATAGATGATTTCAGGGAACTGGTATACCTGTGGGAATAAGTATTTGGGAAAGTTGGATTCCCATAGATGAATGTCATCATTTTGGTTCAGGAATTTGTCTTTACTCCAGTAGTGTAATTTCAATAGATGGCTAGGGGAAACTGTGACTTTAATTTGGAAATCTCTGTCAGCCAATGGGAGGTGGTCAACATCTAGGTGAGGGGTTTGCAGGGGTTTCTCATTTAGAATGCTTTGGGAATCCATAATTTGGTTTGTTCTATTGAATTATTGTTTATCTGGCTTAAGAAGTAAGCTCGGGACTTCTGGAACAATGGGAAGGGTGAATATAGTCTGGAGAAAAGGGTTTCTTCGGATGCACTGTAGGTTTCTTCAGTTCGGTAAGGTTCTTAATTAGTTTAATTAATTAACCTTTTGTAATTACTGTGAAATGCTTAAGTAGAAGGTCGTTCTGGTTTTATTCAAGAATACGTGGAAAAATGGAGTTTTGGTGTGCAGTCAGGGTTCTGTGGTAGCAGCAGAGGTTTATGATACTTCAATTTCCTGTGTGGTTCTTAAAACTTGAAGCATGTCACTTCTTCTAGTTGCAGGTGAGGTTAAAATGGTTGAGCAGAGCCTCAGGGTTCATAATTGGTCTGTAGAGGTTGTTTGCAATGAAATAACGACGAAAAGGGTAAAAGGGCGGCTTTTTGGCTTTTATCCAACAACGGTTAACATTTGGGCGTGATATTAAAGTATGAACAGTAGGCAGTTTCATCCTATGTGGGGAAGGCGGTTTTGTCGCATATCGCATCGCTTTTGAGTGAAAGGCGGTATATTTTGAGAGCAAACGATATAACATGGGGCTGCCACGTAGCAAAAGAGCGCTCGGGCAAAACCGCGAATATCATGTGCTTTTGGGATTTTAACAGTCGGATGACGGGAGCGCAAGATATGGATATGGGCCGTCGGATCTAGGAGTGTTTGATCAGATGGATATCGCGCAACAGAGTTGCAAGGGCGGAGTCGGGGTGTGGTTGGTGGGGCCCGGGGATAAATAATGTGGCGAGTCACATATTTTCAAAGGTTTAGTGAGGGTCGGGGATTTATACAGTGGGGAGTTAATATACATAAAGCGGGACTATAGGTTAGGAAATAACTTAAGATAAGGGGGTCTAGTGGGTTTTTAAGGGAAAAGGGAAATTAATAAGGGGAAAATGGTTTTTAAAGGGTGATGTCTAGGGAAAAGTGTAAAATCAAGGGGAAATGGGGTTAAAATGAAGGGAAAGGGTTTTTACAATGGTAATGTGTTAAAATGAGAGGAAGTGAAAGGGAAGGGTCCTTTGGAATCAAGAAGGGGAAATTAGTCAATGAAAAGTAATGAAGGGGTAATGGAGGGAAACTTAGATACGTAAGGGTACATTTTGAGTGAAATGAGGGGAAATTAGTGAATGAACTTTAGTATTTAGGCCTAAAATCATATAGAACTTGTTTAGGGTAAATACCCAAAGTACTACACAACTTTTGTGAATGTCCTTTTTCCTTTGACAGTTCCTCCTGCACATGAAACATAGTATTAAGCATAATGAAGGTGCATTTGAGCTTGCAATCTTGTGCACTCCAAAACCTCTTGTACCTACCCTTTATTGACCCTAGCATTTTCTTTTCATTTACTGGGTCCATTTGAGCTTGCTGACCCTTTCTTTATTTTTCTTTGATAAGCAAACTATCTAATTATAACCTTATAAGTTCCAAGGGCTCGGATTAAACTGGTGAGCTCCTTATTATTCTCTACCTAACTACTGATCCACCAAGGTTAAACAGTTTGGTTGGATCTCCATTCTCTATCTATCAACATGAAATTTAAAGCATGTATGAATCAAGATTAAACTATTTGACCATCATGGATTGTGGCATTTTTTACAAGCTGCACACAATCTTATTTTTGCAAGGCAAAGTAGAAAGTAGTGGCATTTGAATTTTCATCACGTTCAGAATCTATTTTAATCTCTTTTTGGTGGGGTTCATATTTTATTTTCTTTTTAACCCTTTTATTTTAGTCTTTTGATTTTTCTTTTAGGACTTACCCTCTTTACATTTATTTTTCTTAATATAGGAAAACATTTTGCAGAAAACAAAAGTATGTACAATATTACAAGACTAATCATAGCCAATTAAAAATTATGAATCCTATTATTATAGTACCCTAACATGGTGAGCCATTTTGGGGGACCTTTATGAGATGGTTAAAGTTGATCCACTAATTGAGATGAGGTTGTATCAACATTCAACCTTCCAATCCTCTCAATCACATCACTTAAAGGGTCTTCTTGATATGGAGAAGTTGTCAAAACTTGATGAGGGGTAGACAATGCTTAAGAATGAGATTCCATAGATTGATCCAAGATAGGGATCCCCCCTTTAAGATGTGGAATCTCATTATCAAATTCATAATAAGTTTTCGCATAATTGAATTTATCCAAACGATCAAATTGTTGCTCAATTGTGTTGTCAGTCTTGGAAGATTCAAGAAAAATCACATCTCTAAACAAAACAAACTTCTTATTCACCTCACCGTAAAGATGATATGTCTTGGTGGTATTTTAATACCCTAAGAAGTTGATCTCGGATCTTTTACTTCATTTATGTATTTAGAATTGCATGTAAAAAGAGCATGAAAACCACATTTTTATACACTTTAAAGAAGAGGAAAATCAAAAGCAACCATAAGAAATAAGGAACACGCAAAACTTGATAACGAAGTTCGTCCAACGTGGACTACGTCTCCAATCCCTGCTCAAAGTAGGGAGGCCTCTTCATTCATTAGCAACAAAATCAAATGAATACATAGATTTGGGGATGGATTGAAAATGGTTTGCTCATATCAAAAAATTGCTTACAACATCATATTTCTAGTGAAAAAACGTGAAGTTTGAGTATAAACACGACCCTTTATGTCACAGTCAAATCTGCGGTCCCCGAGAATCTTTGAGATTCCTCACAAGATTCTCTATTGAGGATGGACAGAAAATTGACTACTCAGATGAATAATTGGACTGCAACATCAAACTCCTCGTGAAAATTTGGTTCAAATAAGTTCAAACTTTCCATATTTCTGACACCATCAAAATTCGACCCCCAATGAATCTTACAGATTCCTCTTAGCCTAAGAAGGGAATATTCCTTGAGAATATTCTTCTTCTCGAAGTTTGTGTAGCAAGGTTCCTTCATTGTGGTTTCTCCTCAGCATTGGTCAAGGTTCCAATATCATATCTCGCAGTTCTGCTTTGACTTAGTTCCAACGCAGCATAGTTCTAATGCACTCGGCCTCTATTGTGAATGGCATATGATTGACTTTATATTATGGCATTAGATAAACCAACCAAATAATGTATCATTAGTCTGATGGATGGCCCACACCATGTTAATGTTTCTATTGGGGGTAGGTCCTGGGGTCAAACCTGCGAGCCTCCCCTCTTGCATCATTTTTACTTTGTTAATGCTTATAACAATCGTGGCCATTGCATAAACTGTAGATTATTTCGTCGTTTGGAATTTGTTAACAAATAACAATTTTCCATCGTTGTATATAATTGTTCCCTAGCCATTTAAACCATGACCGCCCGTTGTTTGGAAACTGTGCAATGACATTTGATTTAGCACCCACCATACATATTAATGTCATATATGATATTTACACCCTCCATATCACAATTTGTTAGTTATGGATTTCTTCTTTTTTTCTATAAGATTTGACTAATGTTTTATATGGTATGGTGGATAAAGTTCGATTTTGTTTAATGTTTTTTTAAATGTCTTTTTTGTTTTATATAAATTTGTTTTTAATGAGATTTTTTTGTCTTTTCTGTAGGGGCATGGAACTAATGATGGAGTGTCATGTGTCATTGGCTAATTGGCCAGTCAGTTGCCACGTATGACTTATGGGTCTAACTTTCCTGCTTTAACTTGTGAACTTATGACTGCGATAAGTTTCGGTGATCGCAAGCAGCAAAGGATTTTTATTTGCCTTCCTATTGACAAATTTTCCCTCGCTACGTATACTACACAAGCCCTTGATAGCGAAAAAGGTTCACTTTAGAGGGCTCGACGAAACGATCCCCCCCTCAAAAAGGAGTAGCACAGGGGAAGTAAAACCGGGAGAACATTTTGTTATGCTTCAATTTAGTACGAAAAGCCCAATGCTTGCTTAGTCGCGACAGCCTTAGAAAGTCAATATTCCACTGATGAATTCGGACTTGGATATACGAACTAGGATTTGAGTGTCATCTACACCACTGGAATAATAACGATGAGCACAACAATTTGGCAATGTTTTCATCGAATTTTGAGCACTTTTATTTTTTAGCCTCTCCAGAGCCACCTAGATCATTCCTCCCCATTGAGAAGCTCTTGGTCCTCCAAAAGCATAAACATTATTGCAATCTTGATTTGTATAGCAACTACGTCTGACATGCCACCTTCCCTTTCCTTCACCTTTGTTCTTCGGAACTCGAAATGATGAAATTGACACCTTTATCATATGCAGATTCATAATTGCTAATACATGTTCAATTACAAGACCAATCATGACCCAAGAAAACCCCATACTTGCCAAGGGTTTATAACACACTCATGGTCAAGTTTAAAATAGAATCATAATAGAAACCATATCCCAAGCTATCAACTAAAAGGCCAAAATATCATCATGTTTCATTCATAAGTGATAGCAAATACTTCACCACTTTTACAAACATTTCGCAACATGTGATTTGAAAATGTGGCCATGCTAAAAAAATGTTTTGATGACACCATATAGACTGAACAAGGTGAATGGATATTATTCATGTAGTTGATTCTCTTAAACTACTCCACCAACTAGTTCCTTCGTAGGTGCTTTTGGGTCATGGAGTTCCCAACATGTGGCTCTCTAGTATCCACTCTTGTTGCAGTGACTGCAATGGTTCTTTCCTCCATAATTTCTTGACCTTCTTTGAATGAATTTTTTTGGTGCATCTCTAACAAGGAGAATTTGCCTTAGTTCTTCCTATGGAATCCTCATTGTCACTGGAATGTTGTGATGCGCTCTCAACATCCGTTGTTTATTGGCCACTGGTTGTCTTGGAACATTCTCCAACCTTGTTTCTGACATAACCAAGTCCTGCATAATGAGGCAATTCCTCTACTTTGATGGGATTCATAATTCCCTGGCCATTAATGTCGAGGCCTTTTCCTTGATACTCCATATTCTTCACCAACTTTGAACCAATTCATGTAGTGTGTTTCTCAAAAGTAATGAAATCACCATCATAACATGAAAATAAAGAATCAATTTTTCACCTCAGGTGTCAAATCTGAAGTGGGTGATGATGGCTTGTCACGTTGTAATTGTTTTAAGGCCTCTTCCTTAGCTTGTAACTGATGTTGCAAACTCTGTTTATCCTCCTCTACTTCTTGTAGAAGTCTCCCCAGTTCAACATTCTCAGCTTGAATGCTTTGGTCGATCTTCTCAAGTTCTTAGAATCATGTAGCCTTTGGTGCTCTTATCATCTTTAGCACAACATCTGCTACAAAATCACCCCATCACCTGAATCAGAGCCCAAGTCAATAGGTCCATCACCTGCAATTCCAATAGTTGTGATATTCATCTCATCACCTAAATTGGATTCTTGGTCTTGTTGCACGGTAGCTACCATCTTCTGCTTCTTTTTTTCTATCATTCCTCTCTATCTTCAATTCCGGATGCATTTTCCAATAGTGCTCCTCATCATGCCCTTCTTTCTCACAATGAGTACAAGAAGGCTTTGCTTCCTTTTTCTTCGTTGTTGTTGCCTTCTTTGCATAGTTTCCATGTTCATACTTTCCCCTAGTTTCAAGGTGAATGCATTTCACACTAGCCGAGTCAACAGTAGTGGGTTAAAATAACAATAAAGAATGTCATAGATAATCATGTAAAGAACCAATATACTTCATCAAAGTATCAGGAGAATTTAAAGGAATGACCAATGTTAAAGCTTGTTTCCTAAATTCCTTTGTGAAGCTTTGAACATCTTGTCCTTTGCCTTGTTTCAAATATTGTCATTCTATCATGGTCTCCTGCTGATATGTTAATGCATAAAAAATTCCTTTTAAAGTAGAAACAAATTTAGACTATGAAGAAAGGATTTTAACCACATGATTACTGTCGTTCATAAGTTTTCTCTCCCACCATATGAGAGCGATGCCTCCCAATCGTACAGATGCTAATTGGATCTTGGCCTTATCTTCTTCAATTTGTTGAATCTAGCAATACACTTCAATCTATCTTATCCAATTATTCAACTTTTCTACATTGGACTCTCTGTTAAACACGGGGAAATCAAAATTTACATCCAACTTGAAAAAAAATGATTTTTATGAGATTTTCTACTTTTAGATTGATGAAAAGATGAAGAAATGGAGTATTCACTAGCAGAGAGAGATGGAGGTTAAATAGGTTCTTCTCCATTCCCTTGATTTACCGATGGATTGTCTTTTGCTAGTTCTTTTTTCTTTTCCTTCCTTATCGTTGTCTTATCATATTCTAAAAATAATTTGTCCACTTTCTCAGCCTTGGTGTAAAACTCTTTGCGAAAATCTTGCTCTTCCTCTAGATGAGCATCATGAATTATCATTTTCCTTCTTCATGTTGCACGCCCCACTTCTGGATCAAAGAACTTAATTTTACCTTCACCCTTTTGGAGCTTGTTCCTAGTTATCATTCACACTCGCAACTTACGTCAGCCAAAGGCCCACTCTTATCCCAAACTTGATCTGAGATCTTTTACTTCAATGATGTATTTAGAATTGCATGTAAAAAGAGCATGAAAACCAGATTTACATACACTTTAAAGAAGAGGAAAATCAAAGGCAACAATAAAAAACAAGGAACATGCAAAAATTGATAATGGAGTTCGTCCAGCGTGGACTACGTCTCTGGGCCTTGCTCAAAGTGTGGAGGCCTCTTCATTCATCAACAACAAAATTAAATGAATACATGGAAAAAATACACCTCATACCTCCAAATTTGGGGATGGCGTGAAAATGGGCTATTCAGATCATAAAAACATCTACCCATCAAATTCCTGGAAAAAAATCGTGAAGTTTGAATATAAACACAACCCTTTTCTGTCACGGTCAAATCTGGGCTCCCCAAGAATCTTTTAGATTCCTCACAAGATTCTCTTTTGAAGATGGACAGAAATCAGCAACTCATATGAAGGAACAAATTACACCATCAGACACCTAGCTACAATTCAGTGCAAATAAGTATAAACTTGGCATATTTATAACATTGTCAAAATTTGGACTTAAGAAATCTTAAAGTTTCCTCACAACATCAAAAAAAAATATTCCCGACGTTTGGCCCATAGTATACTAAGGTTTCTGTTGGGGTAGGTCACGATGTCAAGCCCATGAGTCTCCTTACTTACTAACTTAACTTTTATTTTACCAACGGTTATTACAACCGCAACCATTGCATAAACTATTCATTATTTCGTCTTTTGGAATTTGTTAACAAATAATAATTTGCCGCCATTTTATATAATTGTTCGTTGCCCATTTAAAACATGGTCGCCCGTCGTTTGGCAATTGTGCCATGTCATTTGATTTAACACCCACCATATATATTAATGTCATATATGGTATTTACACCCTCCATATCACAATTCGTTGGTTATGTATTTCGATTTTTTATTTTTTTTAACATTTGACTAATGTTTTATATGGTGCAGTGGATAAATTTTGACCCAATGTGTTTTATATGGTGTGGTGGGTGGTTATTTGAATAACCATATTTTAATATATATGGATTTTATTTAATGTTTTTCTTAAATGATTTTTGTTTTATATGAATTTGTTTTTAATAAGATTTTTTTAATATATATTTTTTTGTTTTTTCTGTAGGGGCAAGGAACCAATGATGGAGTGTCATGTGTTATTCGCTAATTGGCCAATCAACTACCATGTATGCCTTATGGGTTCCACTTTCTCACTTTAAGTTATCAAAACACTGATTGTGATAAGTTTCCCATGCGGAATCGGATTTGAATGTCGTTTGCACCACTGGAATCCTAACAACGAGCAATACAATCATCGAATTTTGAGCACTTGATTTTTTAGCCTCTCCAGATCCACCTGGATCAGAAGCTGCACTCTCGACTCAATACATCAAACTTGCTTCATTTTTTCTTAGAGATCAAGGCATAACAGGTGCAGCTAAAGACCTTGAGATGTGTTATTGAAGAAATGTGGCCATACCACATTTCATAAGGAGTCTTATTCCTAAATGCATGAGATGGACGTATGTTTTTGTCATATACTACACATTAAACTACATCAACCCAAAACATCAACTTTACATTTTTAAAAAACATCATGGGGAAAACCATATTCAGAATAGCCTTGTTCATTCTTTTACCTACACCATTTTGCTGAGGATTATATGGAGAAATGGTTTGATGTTGAACCCCATGTTGGCAAAGATAGTTTTCAAATTCATTAGAAGTATATTCTTTTCCATTTTCAGTACAAAGGGAGTCAATATGTGATTGTGCATCATTTTCAATCCATACATGAAAAATGTTCAAAGTTTCAAAAGCTTGTGATTTGGTTTTCAAAAAAAATACCCAACACATCTTGGTGTAATCATCAATAAAAGTCATATATATATTGCCCATTTGTTGAAGGAATAGGTATAGGGCCACATAAATAAAAATGAATTAGTGAAAGTTTTCTAGTGCTCTCGAAGTATAATCATGA
Organism: Pinus taeda; assembly: GCA_000404065.3. Taxonomy (NCBI): domain Eukaryota; kingdom Viridiplantae; phylum Streptophyta; class Pinopsida; order Pinales; family Pinaceae; genus Pinus; species Pinus taeda. The sequence continues at coordinate 21,484 of APFE030407623.1, forward strand.
AATGGTTTTTTGTTATGTTTTCTTAGGATATAAGCATCACATTACTTCAATTTCCAAGGAATAGTTGGCAAACCAAAAATACCATTCTTTTTCAACAAACGGTGACTATCATAATCAAGATGTCCAAATCTTGCATGGCATAGAAAATTGGATGAAAATGTAGCTTCATTATATTGAGAAAAGTATGTAGTTTTTTGTTCACGTGCAGATGTTCCTTCCAACTTCAATAGTATTTCCTCTTCTACTAAAGTCATGAAAAAAATATGTTTTCAGATGCCTTCCTTATCTCAACTGTCATATCCCCAATAATTAAAATTGTCTATGGAGCTTCACTAATTTTGCAATTTTCTTTCCTACTAAATATTTTGATGTTGGACTTAGGAGATTTGGGTTAGAAGGCTTAGAATTAAATTTTGCAAAAGGAAAAGAAAGAAACTTAGGAAAAATGGGTAAAAATTTAAGTGGTGAGTTGTGGGGGCCATGCTAGAAGGGGAAATTGAACCCTTAGGAGGAATTCGACCCGCAAGGAGGGAAAACACTCAAGGGGCTCAATTGGGTGGGGACCACAAGGGGGGGGGAGAAGAGCAACTACAAAAAGAAAAATCATACTCATTTTTTGGGTTCCTTCTTTATGCATCTAACTTGAGAGTTCGCTTTAGCTACTAGCCAAGTCAACTAGTGCTTTGAGCGCACGGATTTCTAAGGGGGAATTCCAACCTCTCTTTTGGTGGACTTCAAGTGCCACCCTAGGACGGAATTTCAGAACTTAGTGGGAGGATATTGTTGGAGTTTGTGGGTCATATCAGCTTTTGTTTTAACCAGTTCGACTTTCCAGGGGGGCACAGGGGCAGAAGTCGTTCCACTAAGTAGAGGGAATTTTAAGGGGAATTTTGGCCATCAAATGTGGGAGAGATTTCATTAAGGGTGGACCAGAATTTGTGGAGATTTTCAAGGATGAAAGTTGTTTCTTTTAAGAGAGCCAAATTCACCATTTCAGGTCTTGTGTAAGAGTGTTACTAGGCAAAATTCGTGGTGTTGGATTCACCTCATTTATGTTGGGTTTGTGGAAGGAATTCACTCATATCTTTTGGAGGAGAACTACAGGGCCATACTACAACTATTTGATGAGGGATTGGTGACAACTATTGTATTTTGTGGGGGACGTAAATCCAATCAAGGAGGGAATAGCACTAAATTTGGGTAATTTCAGGAGGTCGGAATTAGCCCAAATTCTTTATGGGTTTTGTTGGACTAGACCCAAGGAGCGTGCCCCTAATTTTATTGAATTTCTAGAGAGGTTTTGGGCCTTCAAATATTAGTTCATCTACAAGAACAGTGCAAATTTTCTTGGGTTGAATAGACAACTTGGAGGAGTCATTTTGAATGGATATTTCTAGCCTTTCTCACCTAGGTATTTACTTGTTTATTGTAGCAAGCCTAGGTGCACACTTTCCATCTCCCATTGTATTGAGACTTCATTGTTATCAATAAAATGGCTTAGGATTATTGTTGCTGCCCTATGGAGTTTTAATTTTTCTTTGCATGTGTTATTTACAGAAATTTCATTGTTATGCGTATGTTGTATCTAGTGCATGTTTGATATTTCACTATTAAATTTCTATTAGGAATATTACTATGGTATCAGAGCATGTTCCTTGCCAGTGTGTTTGAAAAGAGTAGGTGATGCCACCCAGATATCAAGGAGTTGTCTTCTAGAGGGGTTGTGGAAGAGGAAGAGGTAGAGGTTGATGTAGAGAGGGAGCACCAGACCCATTTTATGACTCAAAAGTAGAAAACATACGAGGGCACATGAAGAACCAAGAGGAGATAGAGCAGCCTAGGCAAGGAGGACAAACCAGGTCCTCGAGGAGTTATTGAGGACCAAATAACAGATGTTGAGGCAAGGCCAACGTATGATGGACATGATGCAGTAGGTGATTAGCCTACATGTGGGTGATATACTGGGGGAGTAGCCCCTAGGTGATGGGGGTTCCAGAGCAGGGGGAGGAAGTCATACATACTAGCCCCCTCATACCCCTCTGCATGGCCAAACAGGTCATCCTATGATGCCCCATTTCATGGAAAAGCATGAGTGGGAGAGGGAGCCTAACATAGTTGCAAATTTGGTGAACTCAGTTGCCTCGGGTAATGATGAGTACGAGGGGCTACACCCCAAGATCAAGAGCATGATTTCTTTTGGGGAGTACCTTCACCTCAAGGAGAGGCATGCCACAGGAGTTGGGACTCATTACCAGGGATGGTAGTCCAATCAAGAGGTGCAGAATATAGTAGGGAAGGTTACACTTCCAAATTATGATGGGCCAGCTAAGAGTTCAACCAGGGCTTGGGTTCAAAAGTTAGACACTTCCTTCCACGTAAACCCCATGTGAGATATGGACACTTTTGGCTTTCTACCCTACATTTGGAGGGAGATGCATAGGAGTGGTGGTACCACGGCCTGATCACACTGGGGCACATTCATATTACCTATTATACCGAGTTCACCATGCGGTTAATTGAGAGGTTTGACAGGGAAGACCCAAAGTTACATTTTAGGGAGTTGGCCCATTTGAGGGAGACATGCAGGGATGAGGCCTATATTTCAAAGTTCCAGAGGTTATTCATGATGGTATCTAACATTTCATAGGCCTGATTAATCATGTTATTTTTGGAGGGGTTAGCTGAGCCCTTGTGTGGTTGGGTGAGGGCCTACAAGCCCATATCGTTGATGGATGTTATCTCTGGGGCCAGGGACATGATTGGTGTAGTGCCCAAGACCAGGGCTTTCGTACCCACCAGACCTACCACTCCTCAAGGGGACCGAGACATTTGTCAACCTCAGAGGGAGACTATGCGGGGCCAATTGGATGACAACACTAGGAGGGACCTGAGGAGAAGGAAGTTGTGCTTCACATACTAGGAGCCTTGGGCACAAGTACACCAAGGGAGAGGCCCATTACATTGAGGTGTACTCATGTAGTGAATTGGAGGAGGAGACCGAGTTAGAGGCAGGCCACAGGGATGAGGGACCATATTTTGCATGATGAACACCAGCACCTCAGGGAGGGGGACCAATCACTCCAACAGGGGGCGTACTAGCTTCACTTAGGGGAGTTCCAAAGTATTTGACACTTCATATTAGAGGCACAATGTAGGGGAAGCGGGTATCAATGTTGGTGGACAGTGAGGCTACCCACAACTTTATTGAAGTTGAGATAATAGAGTGGAGGGGCATATGTACAGAGGCATTCGAGGGGTTCTCAGTGTTGGTACCCTGAGATTGGACAATGTAGTGCACAAAGTATGTTCCCAGCTTGACCGTGACCATGGGGAACTACTATTTCATTGACCATTTCTTTGTATTTGATGTTCCTGACACCAACATGGTGATGCGCGTCTAGTGGTTGTACTCGTTGGGACGTGTCACCACTGACTGGCAGAAGCTAGAGATGGATTTTATAGGCCTTGATGGGAAATTGGTAGTGCTGAGCGATATGCACTCCTACCCACCTTAAACGATTTCTACTTATAAGATGGAGGAAGACTTGCAACATGGAGATATAGAGTGGGCAGTGGGGCTCAGGATCTCATAGACAATGACACAGGAACAAATAATACATCCATATATATTGGCCTTGTTGGAGAGGCATCATATGGTATTTGGAGAGATTCCCCTAGGTATACCTCCAAACAGAGGGTTCAAGCATACTATTGAGATGGAAGAGGGAGTGCATGCAGTCATTACTACTCCCTATAGGCATCCCAAGGCATATCGGCATGAGATTGAGAGGGAAATAAAGGAGTTGTTGAGGTTTGGGAACATCGGGCCTAGTTCCAGTCCCTTCGCTTCTTCTAGGTTGTTGGTGAAGAAGAAGGATGGGACCCTCCACATGTATATAGACTATAGGGACCTCAACAAGAAGATGATGTAGAGTAGGTACCCCATCACATGCATCGATGAGCTGATGGATGATTTTAGAGGAGCTAAATACTTCTCTAAGATAGACTTGCACTCAGGGTATCACCAAATCCAAGTGATGGAGAAAAACATCCCCAAGATTTCCTTTCACTGTCACTATGGGCACTTTGAGTTTTTGGTGATGCACTTTGGGCTAACTAAAGCACTGACCACATTCCAATCCTACATGAACCATGTGTTATGCTCGTAATTGTGACGATATGTCCTTGTCTTCTTTGATGACATTATGATATATAGTAGGACGTGGGAGGAGCACCTCCAACACCTAGACGAGGTATTATGCATACTAGAGGAACAACAATTGTATGTGAAGATGTCCAAATGCGAGTTTGGACTTACAAAGATGGTGCACCTTGGGCATGTGATAAGGGAGGATGGAATGAAGGTACACTAGGAGAATATCAGACCCATCTTGGATTGTCCTACACCCAGGAATGTGATGGAGTTGAGGAGATTGTTGGGTATTTTCACATACTACGGGAGGTTCTTGAAGGAGTTCTCACAAGTGGCAGCACCCCTCACGGATTTGACAAAGAATGGGGCCTTTGAGTGGACATAGCTGGCATAGGAGGCATTTGAGCACCTTAAGAGGGTAATGAGCAGTTGCCCCTATTTTTCTTTGTCGGACTTCACACAACCATTTGTGCTAGAGTGTGATGCTTCTGGTGAAGGGGTTGGAGTCATATTCACACAGGGAGGCCACGCCATAGCGTTCAAGAGCAGGAAGTTGCTACCCCATGAGTGGTTGTACTCCATTTATGACAAGTAGATCATCGCAATGATGCACACATTAGCCAAGTTCAGGCAGTACCTAATGGGCAACTAGTTCAATCTGAATACTAACCACAACAGTCTTCGGTTCTTCCTAGAGAAACAAACCTTACAAGAGAGGCAATAGAAATAGGTCAGCAATATTTAGGCATATGACGTTGAGATCGAGTATGTCAAGGGAAAACAAAATGTAGTGGTTGATGCACTTTCCTGGAGGCCTGTCTCCCTAATGGACGTCACAAAAAACTGGAGATCACAGTTATTAGTGGAGTACTTCAAGAAGCATCATGCATGAGAGATATTGGATGGTACTCATGGGGATGATAGATACAAGGTAACAGATGAGACCATACTACAAGGACATGATCTATTTAGTGCCAGGATCACAGTTGAGGGAGAATATCCTACGAGTTTCTCATGACTCACCTTTGGCAGTGCACCAGGGATTCCTTAAGATGTACAAGACTATTAGAGAGTGCTTCAATTGGCGGGGGCTCAAGGAAGATGTCTCAAGGCATGTGAGGGAGTGTGATGTATGCCAGAGGAACAAGGGAGAGAACATTCATCTAGCAGGACTTTTTCATCCTCTCCTCATTTCTGAGCGGGAGCAGGAGAGTATATCAATGGATTTTATCACAAGGTTGTCGATGGTTCAACGATGAGACTGCATTTATGTGGTGCTGGATAGGTTGATGAATTTTTCTCATTTCTTTTCCATTCTGGCCAAGTAATCATCTTCTCAAGTAGCTGAGTTATTCTTTAGTGAGGTGCTTAGGTTGCATGGGTTGCCTAAGACTATTGCCAACGACATGGACAACGGGTGCATGAGTGGTTTCTGGCAGGAGCTATTTCACCTAGTGGGTACTAAGCTTACACCTAATACAAGTTATCACCCTCAGACGGATGACCAGATGGAGATCGTGAATTAAGTGGTTGGAGCACTACCTGTACAACTATGTGACTAGGAATCAGAGAGCTTGGGTGAAGTGGTTAATCCTTATGGAGTACTGATACAACACCATGTACCATATGTCCATAGGTATGATGAACTTCCATTCTATTTATGGTTATGATGCACTAACATTTTCTGATGTGATATTTGGAGACAGCAAGGCCCCAGGGGAAAAGGACTGGATACAAGAAAGTCTATAGATCCTTATAGCTCTTAAGGATAACTTACAGACTACCCAAAACGAGCAAAAATTATATGCAGACAGGGGTAGAGTGGAGAGGTAGTTTGAGGTGGGTGACTTGGTATTCCTGGGGTTGCAGCCATATAAGTAGTCCGCGCTTAAGCAGAAGGGATCAGAGAAGCTCAAGCCCCGTTTCTACGGGCCACACAGGATGACCAGGAGGGTAGGTGATGTAGCGTATGAGCTGGAGCTTCCACTAGGAAGAAAAGTGCACAACATCTTCTGTGTTTCTTGCCTGAAGAAGTCTCTAAGACAACAAATGACAACCAAAGCAGAGTTATCACCTCTCGATGATGAGGGACATTTGGTTTTGACACTGGAGGCAATCTTGCAGGAGAGGGAAATGAAGCTCAGTAGTAGAACTATTAAGGAGTACCTTGTGAGATGGAAGGATTTACCAAAACAGTATGCCACATGGGAAGAGGAATAGATTCTGCAACACCTAACACTTCAGTTGCTTCAGGACAAGCAACATTTGGTAGGGGAGGATTGTCATATCCCCAATAATTAAAATTGTCTAAGGAGCTTCACTAATTTTGTAGTTTTTTTTCCTACTAAATATTTTGGCGTTGGAATTAGGAGATTTGGGTTAGAAGGCTTAGAATTAAATTTTGAAAAAGGAAAAGAAGGAAACTTAGGAAAAGTGGGTAAAAATTTAAGTGGTGAGTTGTGGGGACCACACTAGAAGGGAAAATCGAACCCTTAGGATAAATTCAACCCACAAGGAGGGAAAATTCTTAAGGGGCTTGATTGGGTGGGGAAAACAAAGGGAGAGAGAAGTGCAGCTACAAAAAGCAAAAGAAAATTCATTTTTGGGGTTCCTTATTTATGCATCGAACTTGAGAGTTTGCATGAGCTGCTAGCCAAGTTATCTAGTGCTTTGAGCATAGAGATTTCCAAGGGGAAATTCGAGCCTCTCTTTCAATGGAATTTAAGTGCCTCCCTAGGAGGGAATTTCAGAACTTAGTGGGATGATATTGTTGGAATTCCTGGGTCATATAAGCTTTTGTTTCAATCAGTTTGACTTTCTAGGGGGACACAGGGGAAAAATTCGTTCCACTAAGTTGAGGGAGTTTCAAAGGGAATTTTGGCCAGCGAATTTAGGAGATATTTCGTAGACGGTGGACCAAAATTTACGATGATTTTCAAGGCTGAAATTTGTTGCTTTTAAGAGAGCCAAATTCACCATTTCAGGGCCTGCTCAGTAGTGTTACTAGGCAGAATTTGTGGGGCCAGATTCACCTCATTTATGTCGGGTTTATGGAAGGAATTCACTCATATCTTCGAGAGGAGAATTGCAGTGCCATATCACAATTATTTGATGAGGAATTGGTGACATATTCAACAGTTGTAGTTTGTGGGTGACTCAAATCCAGTCAAGGAGGGCGCAGGAGAAAATTTGGGTATTTCCAGGAGGTTAGAAATAACCCAAATCCTTTCTCGGTTTTCCTATACTAGACCTAAGGAGCATGCCCCTAATTTTGTAGAATTTTTGTAAGGGTTTTGAGCCTTCAAATCTCAGTTCACCTACAACAACAATGCAAAATTTTCTAGGTTGAACGCACAACTTGGAGGAGTCATTTTGAGTGGATATTTCTAGCCATTCTCACCTGGGTATTTTCTTGATTATTGTAGCAAGCCCAAGTGCACACTTTCCATCACCCATTGTGATCATACTTCATGATTATCAATAAAATGGCTTAGGATTATTGTTGTTGCCCTATAGAGTTTTAATTTGTATATATACCATGTCAGACCAAGAGGTAACTCCACGAATGAACTTGTCTATTGCATTACCATATCATTAATTTATACATGAGTGGAGAGACTCTTGTGATTCCAATTCCAAGGTCTCTTTGTTTGCTCAAATGCATAACTAACAATATTTACAATAATCCTTTCGAATAAGGTGTCAACATTCACCTCCTTAATCTGAAGGGATGTTGGTGATTCCAAACATCATTCTGAATATTTCAAACTTTTCTCTTCCAAATGCTTTGGTGAAATATGCTCATTTGTGGAACAATGGCGCATAGGCGAATTGTCTTGGCCTACATGACATTGAATCAAATGGTATTTTGTATCGATGTGCTTCATTCAATCATGGAACTTTGGGTTCTTAGCTAACTTTATTGTACAAGTGTTGTCAATCAAAAGAGGAGTTGAATGCACTTGTTTCTCTTACAAATCTTCCAGAATTTTCCTGAGCCACATAATTTCCTTTGTTGCTTCAACTGCTAAAATATATTCTGCCTGAGTTGTGGAATCTGCTGGAACTGATTATTTGCATGACCTCCAGGAGACAACTCCTAATCCAAGACTCATAACATAACCTAAAGTAAATACCCCAGTTTCTTTATCTCCCTCAAAGTATGAATCAGAGTATCCAGTTTCCAATCAAGGTGAAGTCGCCCACCTGTGTATACTTAAGTCCAAGGTCTTGAGCTCCCTTCAAGTACTTTAGAACTCTTTTTGCAGCAGACTAGTGACCCTCACAAGGATTTTGCATAAACCTAGAGAGGATTCCAACAACAAACGAAATGTCTGGTCTAGTCGTAGTCAAGTAGTTGAGACTTCCTATGAGATGTCTTTACTTTGTTGCATCCTCAAATTATTTTCCTTCAGTGGTTGTGAGCTTTAAGTTTTGTTCCATTGGAGTAGTCAAAGGATTGCATTCAATCATGCCAAATTTGTTCAATAGATATCCAGTATACTTCTTCAGAGAGAGTGATATAAACTGCAGATGTTGATTTACTTCAATACCAAGATAGTAGTGAACATAGCCCAAATATGTCATTTCAAAACCTTTCCTCAATTCCTTATTTATGGATGCAATGTAGCTCTCATTTTTCCATGTCATCAGAAGATCATCTACATACACCACAAGATATACAATTATTTTGCCAACTTTCTTAACAAACAAACTTGCACCATCAAGATCATAATGTTTGAATTTGAGTTTCAAAATATGCTCAGTTAACTTCTTGTACTAGGCTCATGATGCTTGCTTAAGGCCATACAAGGATTTCATAATCTTGCATACTTTATGTTCCTGACCCTTCACAACAAATCCTTCTGGTTGGGACATAAAAACATTCTCTTTCATATCTCCATTCAAGAAATCAATTTTTACATCCATTTGATGGGCTTTCCAATCGTTTTATGTTGCCAAGGCAAAGAGTGTCCAAATGGTAGCCCTTTTTGATGTGGAGGAAAAAGTCTCCTCACAGTCGACCCCTTCCTTCTATCCAAAACCTTTTTCCACAAGCCTAGCTTTATGCTTGTCAAGTGAGCGATCTGCTTTTATACTTATTCTTGAAGACCCACTAGCCTATTGGTTTGGTTCCCAATGGAGGATCATCCAACTTCCAGGTGCCATTCTTTATCAAGGCATCATATTCTTTCTGCATCTCTTCTTTCCATTCATCATGAGAAGTGGCTTCTTTTAAGGAATTTGGTTCGTAAACATTAAACAAATTTAGTTCACAATCATAAGAAACATCCATATCAACCAGTGAATCAGGATTATCTACATCACCTCCATTTTATCTAGTTGAGCTTCTTGTTCCTATCTTTCAAACCTCATCAGGACGAACACTTTCAAGTGTCTTTTTCATCCAATTTTGAGGACCTTTCTAATATGGCCAAGCTGCTCTATTGATTGAGATGGGGTTGAATCAAGATTTCATCTCCCAATTCTGTCAATCGCATCACTCAGGGCGTCATCAATGGCTAGAGCTTCATGCGGGGGGAGAGAGTGCTTCAGGAGAAGATTCCATAGATTGGTCCAGTATAGGAATCCCCCTTCCAGATATGGAATCTCATTATCAAATTCTTGAAAAGACTTTGCATGTACGAATATATCCAAGCGATCAATATGTCGCTTAACAATGTTGTTAGTCTTGGAAGAATCAAGAAATATCACATCTCTAGATACTATAAACTTTTTGTTTACTTCATCATAGAGACTGTATGCTTTGGAGGTATTTAAGTACCCTGAGAAGATACACTTGCGACTCCTTGCATTGAGTTTGTTTCTTTGTTCCTTAGGTATCAAGGCATAACAGGTGGAACCAAAAACCCTCAAATGCCTCACCGAAGGAATGCGGCCATACCACATTTCATACGGAGTCTTGTTTTTTATAGCACTAGATGGACACCTATTCTTTATATACATAGCACATAGAACTGCATCAACCCAAAACATTAGTTTAACATTCTTGGAAACCATCATGGAACATACCATATTTAAGATTGTCTTGTTCATTCTTTCAGCTACTTCGTTCTGTTGGAGATTATAGGCACAGTTGTCTGATGTTTGATCCCATGCTGGTAAAGATAGTTTTCAAATTCATTTGAAGTGTATTCTTTTCCATTATCAATGTGAATAGAGCCAATATGAGATTGTGCATCATTTTCAATCCATGCATGAAATTTCTTGAATGTTTCAAAAGCTTCAGATTTGTTCTTCAATACATAAACCCAACACATTTTGGTGTATTCATCAGTAAATGTCATCATATATTTGTTACCATTTGCATAAGGAACAGACATTGGACCACATAAATCAGAATGAATGAGTATAAGTTTTCTATGTGCTCTGGAATGAGAATAATGAAAAGATTGTTCTTTGTGCTTTCTTAAGATACAAGATATTTTAATGCATAACTTAAAGATTAGCGATTAAACTATTACATCACACAACTGCAAAAGAAATAACCACAGTGTCTTTATGAATAACGAAAGCGAGAGGGGTAAATGAGTTGGGTTGGTTGGGCCCTAGCCAACCAGCTCGTTCCCCTTCTAAGGAATGAAAGAGATCGGCACTTCAAAGATACATCAAAGACGAATTTAAACGTTACGCATACAAATCATAACAGTTCCTTGTATCGCTCGATTTGGCAAATTACATTACAGATCAGTACATCCCCAGAGCGAGGCGATAACCAGATTCCATAAATCAAAATGATAGTTGATGGTTTGCCAGCTTCCTATCTACGATCTACATCATATATATCCTTTTGGCTTTAGGCCATTTACACTAGTTACAGATAATTCTCGTTCAGGCCTCTCGTCCGAACAGACTTAGAAAACCGAAATTACAACTTTGGCCAGTGGTTATAATACATACGAACTTCACTTGGTCGTATCCTATCTTTGGAGAAAAATCCTTGAATGTGTGCCACCTATTATCCTGCTTCAGTTCATCAGCAATTAGACTCGGAGTTAAAGATCAAGATCCTTCCTCGTGGAAGATAGTTTCTCGGAAATCTCGGACAGTGGCGGTGCAAGAATCTACTTGCACTAGTCAGCTCATTCATCATTAACATTAAGTTCCATGATTACTCTAGGAAACTAATATGAGTTACAAGAAATATGTAAATAGGCACGAAATCTATATGAAAAGATTAATAAAGTGTTGTAATAAATCTTAATATAAAATATGAGCATGTGCAGGAAAAGGGTAACCATCTTGTACTAGTGCAGGAAAAGGGTAACCATCTTGTACTAGTGCAGGAAAGAAGGGTCTTTTATTAAGATAACAGAGGTTGATATTGATGGAAATGGGGTAGAAAATAGGGCAATTTAGGATACCAACAACCCCCTTGTTATAGACATTTTTGGGCATTTCAACCCCAATCATAAATGTCCATAAACTGAGGGCTCCTAAGTCCCTAAAAGTGTTGCTTCACTACCTAAAGGAACAAGGTTAGCTGATTACATCA
>APFE030407623.1:42520-76089 GCA_000404065.3 Pinus taeda
TTGTGCAAGTTCCTCCCAGGGTCCAGCAAGAGTTTTCCTTTACTTTGATAAGCTCACCCACTTCCACATGAAACAAGAAAGGATGGTAATCTCTCCTCACAAGCTTCTACAAGGAAGTCCTAATTCCTGCAGCATCTACCCTTTGGAATGTTCAGCTTTCAACCTCCCCTCCTCTGGCCCAATGCCTGTATTTATAGTGTTCTAGAGGAAGTTATTCAGGTCCAACATCAATGGAATACTCCCTCTTTTGGATGGGGGTAGTTCCGCTCTTGATGGGATAAGCTCCTCTATCATAGGGGTGCATGAACCATCTGGAGGCGCTCAATACACGTCAAGAACTCTTCTAGAAGGCTCTAGAAGTGACCACAAGTAACTTTTTAAAGATGAAACTTGCGCCTTTTGACCTTTACAGGGGTACACACCCAACCTTTAGCATACAGAGCGTATAAGTACGCAGGTACAGTGTATTTGGGGTGCGTACCCGCAGGCAAGGTAGAGAGAATCTGCGTACCCAGAGATGAGCATGTTTTTAAGTGACTTTCTCTCTTTTGAAGTTTTGACATGAAGAGCAGAGGTATGGGGCTTGACAAAGAGGACAATATGGCTATTGATGGGGCCATATAACTGCAGATAGTCAAGGTGACAAAATTCAGTGTAACATAGTCAAAGTGAGGTAACATGTGATGAAATTTGTCTACCTAGATAAGAACTTTTTTCCATTGAAGATCACAATGATGCTGTCCCAGTTAAAGTGCATGAAAGTTCACTTTTAGGTAAACCTAAGCTACATCAAGAGTTGAATATACATGTTTTATCTATTCTATTTGGAGATCATCAAAATCACATGGATGATATGCATAAAGTTGTTTGTATAGGAGTTGTTAGTGTTTAGACTCAAGATGGCATTCCTCATGCAAAACTACCAAAGGTTATATATGATTTGTTTGATTAGAAAATATTAGTTTTGATACATACAATATGGATGTCATGTTTGAAGATATTCAAGGATGTATGGATGTTTTAGTTGATTTACACAGAAGGGGAGAAAATCTATTGTTGCCTTTTTATTTGATGATGTGCTTGGAATTGAAGACATAGGAGAAAATAAGTCATCAATTATGAATGAATTCAACCCTCATGATTTTACTCATTAAGGAAAGGTGATTTTTCATGGTTATCAAGATCCTTTTGTAAGTCTATTTCAGTCATCAGTGAAGGTGAAGTTTCTTTCATTTACAAGTTCAGGTTGTGGATTCAATTTTCATTCCAAGTTGTCAATAGATGATCCACTATTGATTTTATTCAAGCACAGTCAAGGAACCCGGGTGTTGGATAAGCTCTTTGATTTGTTATACTAGAGCTTTCATATTGCTTGAATTAAGCAGTTGGATTTTCAGTTCTTAGAGTAGGAGTGGTATGTGCATAAATAAGCTTGTTGGGCAAGCATCTCTTTCAGCGTTTAGTTTGAAGATTGTAGTTGCAATTTTCAGTTTATACAGTGTTTTTGCTTCAAGAGCATGTCAAGGGTTGAATGTAGGCTGAAGAATATGACAATAGGTTGGCAACAACCTAATGAATAGACACATCGTCTACTGGACTAAAGTTGTGTTTCCAAGCTTCCTTGAAGTTCGGCTAATGAAATTGTTACAGGGATTAGAGGAAGAACCAAATACATTTCAACAAAGGATCATCGGCTAATTACCTTGAAGGAAAAAAGAAAATAAGTCTACAACAACTACCATCAATCCGAAAATAGGTTTGAGCCCAAAGTGAAGGCCATTAGAACTTGGAGAGGATATCATCAATTTCCAAGTTTTCAATAAGGCAACTGGTCCACTGGTTCTTTGTTGCACCATAGGGGCACAACATCCCCATTGGAGCCATTGTTATCCATGATAACGCTTAGGAAAAAAAATGATTTTGATTGGTCATTATAAATAGGGTTTTTATGTTTAGGTTCATGTGAGACTTGTCATAAAGTTCGTATAATGTTTGATAGGGTGATCATAAAAATAAAAAGGTCAAAATTCCATCTATCTTGAGGCTATCATTTCATATTACACTTGTCTGTCACTTTTAAAAACCTTCGTAGCAAATGCAGTTAAGCAAACCCAGAATTCACTATGAAATTCCCTAACAGTTCCATAGCAAAACGACCCATTTCAACACTTGTCTCGCTACGAAGGTTTGTTGCTGTATAACGGTTTTATTGTAAATAATTGTTAGTGATGCCGAATGTACTGAGTCATTATACATCTTGATTCTCGTGTCCTCCACTCCTTTTCATTCACGCTTACCTCTCCTTTTCCCCTTTATACCATTTGCTCATGTTAGCTCTGCTACATGTTTGAGCATTTTGAGGATCATCGATAGCTTGGCCGTGTTGTTTTATGCACAAAGGGAGCTCACAACAGTCTGTTTCATTCTTCCCTTTCATTTCCCTTACATTCTCTTCTCTCTCGTTGTCCCTATTTTCCTCCAAAATCCTTTATAAACCTTAAATTCCCTTTTATCTCGTTGTTTCTGTTTTATTCCAAAAACCCGCATAAACACCATGTTTCTTTAGCTCAGGCACTTAACACATGAACCCGTGCCATCATAACCCTCTATCGCTTTTGCAATATCAGTCGTTGATTGCCCCGATCTAACGGTCTCCGTCGGATCTTCCCCTCGCTAACCCGTCATCGTTTCCCTGTCGTTAACCGCATCCATCGCACGATCTAACGGTAGTCACTTTCCCCCACTGCCGAGACATGCCCACACTTTAACCCACGGGGAAAGTGGTATTGACCCGGTCCCATCCGCCACGCATCTCCCCCTTGTTGCATCACTTCCCCATATACGGATACCACCCACCTCCGAAAGCGGTGCAGGGAAACCACTTACCGCCCATATGTATGAGTCCCCGCCCGTTAACGTCCGCATAACTTTCTCGTGCGATGACCATTGGATCCACTGCTCCATGATCTGACGGCTCTCGTTTGTCTCCACCCGTTTTCCCTGATAGCTCCTCCCAATTCAATCTCTGCCGCCCATTTACTTAATCCAACGGCGATCATTTATTCTCGATCCTACTTATTTTTTCACCATGCAATCTTCACATCCATAACCATTCTACACTCCCAAAGGATGAAGGTGGCCAGCTACCTGTACCCGGCATAGTTACTCTTCAACTACCTCATTCAAGAGCGCTATGGTCGAAGAGCAAAAGGACATTCCTCGAGCAGCTCACAACATTTATCAGTTATGGATCATTCTTCCATAGGACATTCTACCTGCTTAGGAAGGATAGCCAAGTACCAGAAACTGTCAAATATATTCATTCAAGCATCAGATTGTAGCAAAGATTTTTATCAGATAGTTAATGTGGTTGGTGGTCCATTATGACCCCTCCACGCATAGGATAGCAGATATTTTTGTAATCAACCTCTATATATATCGAGAACTCAGAATGTAATAGTGTTGATGGTTTTGGTTTGATGTAAGATTCAACTTCTGGAGACTGTAACTACTTTGATACTTGCAACATCTGGTCTTCATTTTCAGCTTGTACAAGCTTCTTTTGTTGTTAATAGCTCACTTTCCACTTCTTCTTTGTTCCAGGTTGTGCCTGTTATGCATTTTGTCTTAAATTCTTGATGTTTGGCATTAGAGGGGCTGTCATCCCACCTCTGTGTTAAAGTCTTGTTTATTTTAGAGAATGTATTATTCAGGTTTCTGTTATCTTAATGCTAGAGAGTTGTCATCCTGTCTTTGTATTAAGAAATAGTTTTGCAGGCCTTTTACTGGTTGCAGCCAGCCATCACATGGTCTTGTGTATCTGCTGGTGTGGTCAATATTCTCCATCATCACCTTATCCTCAAACTGTGAGCAGTTGGTGGTCTAAAGCCTTGTAGTCTGGGGGTGTTCACCCATGTCTGGGGTCAAGCATAGTAGAAGTGGTTATCTGGCTTGAATATGCATCATTCCTTCCATTCATCCATTTCCAACAATTTTTTGAGTTTGTAATGTTCCCGAGCATCTCTGATATACAACCTAGGAGAGTTTCTTGGGGTGATAACAACTCCTATCAAAAAGTTCACAAATGTTGTCGTGGAATAGGGTTTGCGCTATCAAAACAAGCTTAGTTGTGGTCTGAGTGAGGTCTAGGTATTATAAATTTGGTTTGCAGGTGAAAGGGAAGCAGCTCACAAGGAGATCTCGACATGTTGATGAGCATGGCCACTAGAAAAAACTACAAGGGAGGGGCTCTAATACGTTAAGAGCCCACAGATATGAAACTGCTTGAAGAAGACCCAACTTTTACACAGTGATTTTCCAAAGTGGGATGTCTTCAATTTTGTCAAAAATTGCAAGGTTTTCATGCAAAAATCACTAAGGACTTCACCCTCAATTTCACATGAATTGGCACGAAGGTTGGCATCTTAAGTTTGAATGTCTCTCGAGACTCCATTGCTCACGCTACTGAAATCCCAAGGTTAGGGGAAACAACGTTTAAAGTTCAGAATTTCCAGCTACATAAGTGTGATGAATCCTTGAAGGAAGAACATCAAGGGATTGATATGACAGTGGGAATCCACAGAACATACCTTAAGGAGCATTATTCTAAGTTGTTGATGGTTATTCAAAAGTATTTTACATGTGAAGGAAGGTCCCATATGGTCTACCAATACCACTTCAGGTTGCTGCTCCACTTCACAGGTAAACAACCCTTAGACATCCATTTCTCTCTCTTCAGAAGTTTAGGGAAGATCGCTGACAAGGTTCAAGCTAAACCAGATACAAGTAGTCCCGCTGTTTCTCATCATGATCTTATCAAATTTTTAGTAGTTGAAGAGTTAAATAGATTGAACATGGATTGTCTTACCTTTTTGTTCCTAAGTGGATATGAACTACATGTTGCTTCCCCCTCTACAAAAACTCCAAAATCCAAATTTACAACCCCTGGAGAAGAGCAGGAACCTAGAGTAGAGCAGCAAACTAGATCAGAGTAGCAACCTAGAACAAAGCAATAATCAGTGACAGAGCAACCTATAATTGAAGCTTCTACAAGTACTAAGAGGAGAATGAACAGAAGACAGAACAGAGTACAAAGAAAGGAAAAATGACTAACATTCTAGAAGCTACAGACAATGAATAAAGCCCAGTTGAGCAGCCTGCGGAAGTGACTCCAACTGAAACCAAGAAGAAAAGAAAGAGCGCAAAGATATTTAGATTTTACTCAAGAAGAAACTGGTTTCATTTTTAGGCCAAGGAAACATGTCACAAGATCAATGCATGAAGTTGAAGAGATACATGAAGCACCATTGGATAAAACAGAACCACCAAAGAAAAAGAAAGGCAAGGAGCTTGTTCAAGAAAAAAGTGACATAGAGGTCCTACAAGAACAGTTAAGGGAGGCCAGACAAGAAGTGATCAAGACCAAGCTTGAGTTTGATGAATACCAAAAGGAAGTGTTAAAACAAATAGATTTTTATGACGAAATTGCATACAAATTTAAAAAGATGATAAGAAGAAATCTGCCTTTGCACAGAATGTTGTAGCACATATATAGAATGAATAGTTGGTTATAGGAAGATAAGAAAAGCCTAGAGAGACAAGTCACAGCACTAGAAACTCAAAATTGAAATGATTCAGGTTGAACTCAAAAAGAGAAACCTCAAGATTATTATTGAAGTAAGTGCTACTCTATGATATGGTAAAGTCTTCAATTTTGTCTTCATTATACCTAAATCACTCAACTCTGCAATATGTATAGTCGACATGATATTAGGATTCATAAGGAGGAATTAAGAATCTTGAAAACTAGAAAAACCCAGAATTTTGGAACTTTTGTAGCAACTGCCCATAATGAAGCCAATTTGCTACGAAATTGTTGTATCTTTCCATGGAGGTTAAGACTGGTCTAAAGTTTGGCAAAGATAATTCTAAAGGCATGTTTTTATCTTATAAACATCAAAGAAGACCTCAAAATCAGCAGGGAGAGAAAAGAGGTAACATAAGAGTGTTTTTTGAAGTTGCTACCAAAGTTTTCTATGAAACTGCTGAAAACGTTGTTTTTGCTATGAAATCATAAAAAACTCTATTTTTTCTGCCTTTTTGAAGATTTTGAATATCAAAAATCCAAGCTCTAGATGGATTACAGCTAATAAAGGTGTCCACTTCATCATGTTGAACTCCTATTTTTCAACATGCCAAGTCAGCACATAGCCACATCAACATAATAGCCTGCTCATTAAGACAATCAACAAAAAATGAAATTTAATTGATGTCTATCAATAGGTTGAAGATTTAATGACATTCCAACAAATCTAGCACGCAGTTGGGCTCGGTTATCTACATCAACATAAAGTGGTAGAGTCCTAGTTGAAATCCAACTATTGTAAAACATAAAATCCTTATGAGGACTCTGTTAGTTGGAAGAAAATTAGGAATAGGCCTATGGAATATTGGATCGAATTTGGCCCAGCTGGCAAGATAATGTAAAGAGATATTCTCTCTATAAATAAGTAGGTTTTCGACTTGGAGAAGGGTTGATGGAGAATATGAAGAACTGGCCTTCTGTAATCTTTTGATCCTTTAATAGAAAATTTGCAGCAACTCTGTTTTTGTACCTGAGATTCATGTCATATTTTTATGGGTTTTTATCATGTTGTTTCAATTTTTACATAGTATTTTGATTACTTGGAAATCTTTTCAAACTACTACAATTTCCTTCATTTACTATGTATGATTGTGGATGTTCATTTGTATCACTTTCAAAGCTATAAATGCCTAAGCTTCCATCAAACATTGTTGTTGGACATAATTTGCTTTAATTTGACTCCATGCCCAATGGTGGCAATCATCACATTTTTCTTCACATACAAAATCATAAAAGGAGACCAAAGTTAGTCATTTGTTGTTTGAATTGTTTCAAGAAGATTTGATAAACATTTGAGAGAACCCTCTCAGATTGGAAGGACTAACTTCTAGTTCAAGTGGTTTGACATAGTTACTCTAGATTAAAGGTTGAAACAACCCAATTCTTTCTAGCCCAGTGATAACATTTTGGTGCGTCTACCAGGAGACGAAAAGCTCCCTTTCCCGGATTTTCTTTGAGTCTCTTCATTCTGATTCCTGAGGGTAATAGGAAACCAGATTTTTCTGAAGGTTGTGATATTACCCTGGCGACTCCAATCTCAATTGATATAGAAGGTCAAAGCTTCATGGTGACTCCACTGCTTGAAGATCAGTATCTTGAAGAAGTTCCAAGATGAGTTCTATTGCAAGAAGGAATGTGAGGTATGCTCCTATGGATCGATCTCACATCTATGGTTTTCCAAATCTTATGCCTTGTGTTGATTGGTCAGCCCATATTCCCATGTTCAAAGATGAAAAGAAAGATGATGTTGGTTTACATTTGGTTAAATTCCATATACATGTATGTAGACTGAGGGTTCAGTTTCCTGAAGATTGTCTCGTGAAGATGTTTATGGCTACCCTAGCAGACAAAGCTAGAGTATGATATGAAGGGTTGCCATTAGGAAGCTTATGTTCTCTTAAAGATTTCCATAGAATATTTTTTGGACATTATGGGAAGTCTCATCCTTCATCACCACTGTTTCAACACTATTGTAATTTTTGGAAAGGTTTCATTCAATATCTCAAAAGTATTAATGATGATGTAGAATGTATGGATGATAATGAGATATTAGAGGAACTTTATGAATTTTCTTCTCTAGCAAATTGTCATGATGATAAAGAAGTTTTCCAACAAGTATATGTCTTTTCTTTAGTTTAAGACGAAATGGATCAACAATTTGAAAGTCAAGTCATATTACATGAAACCCATGAGGATTTGCAACGTTGTCAATCTATATGCAGTCAAAGTGAGGTAACATGTGATGAAAGTTCTCTACCTAAACAAGAACTTTTTTCCATTGAAGATCATAATGATGTTGTCATGGTTAAAGTGCATGAAAGTTCACTTTTAGGTAAACTTGAGCTACATGGAGCTGAATATACAGGCTTTACCTATTCCATTTGGAGATCATCAAAATGACATGGATGATATGCATAAAGTTAGTTATATAGGAGCTGTTAGTGTTCAGACTCAAGATGACATTCCTCAAGCAAAACTACCAAAGGTTATATTTGATTTATTTGATAAGCAAGAGATTAGTTTTGATACACACAATATGGATGTCATGTTTAAAGATGTTCAATGATGTATGGATGTTTTTGTTGATTTGCACGGAAGGGAAGAAAAATCTATTGTTGGTTTTTATTTGATGATGTTCTTTTAATTGAAGACATGGGGCAAAAGAAGCCATCAGTTATGAATGAATTCATCCCTTGTGATTTTACTCATCAATAAAAGGTGATTTTTCATGATTATCAAGATCCTTTGGTAAGTTTATTTCAGTCGTCAGTGAAGGTAAAGTTTCTTTCATTTACAAGTTTAGGTTGTGGATTCAATTTTCATTCCGAGTTGCCAATAGATGATCCACTATTGATTATGTTCAAGCACATTCAAGGAACCCAGGTGTTGGATCAACTCTTTGAATTTTTACACTGGAGCTTTCATATTGCTTGAATTAAGTAGTTCGATTTTCAGTTGTTAGAGTATGATTGGTATGTACATAAATAATCTTGTTGGGCAAGCATCTCTTTCATCATTTAGTTTGAAGATTATAGTTGCAAGTTTCAGTTTATACAATGTTTTTTCTTTAAGACCATGTCAAGGGTTGAATGCAGGCTGAAGAATATGACAAGACGTTGGGAACAACCTAATGAATAGACACATAGTCTACGAGACTGAAGTTGCGTTTACAAGCTCCTTTGGAGTTCAAGTAATGAAATTGTTTCAAGGATTGGAGGAAGAACCAAATACAGTTCAATGAAGGATCAATCAACTGATTACCTTGTAGGAAAAAAAGAAAACAAGTCTACAATAACTATCATCAATCCCAAAACAGGTTTGAGCCCAAAGTGAAGGCCATAAGAGCTTGGAGAGGATATCATCAATTTTCAAGTTTTCAATAAGGCAACGGTTCCATTGATTCTTTGTTGCACCATAGGGGCACAATATCCCCATTAGAGCCACTGTTATCCATGATAACACTTAGGAAAAAATTTATTGTTTGATTGGTCATTATAAATAGGGTTTTTATGTTTAGGTTCATGTGAGACTTGTCATATAGTCCATATAATGTTTGATAGGGTCATCATAAAAAGAAAAAGGTCATAATTCCATCTATCTTGAGGTTATCATTTCATATTACACTTGTCTGACACTTTTACAAACTTTCACAGCAAATACAGTTAAGCAAACCCAAAATTCGCTACGAAATTCCCTGACAGTTTCGTAGCAAAATGGTCCATTCCGACACTTGTCTCGCTACAAATGTTTGTTGTTGTATAACGGTTTTATTGTAAATTATTGTTAGTGATGTCGAATGTACTGAGTCGTTATACATCTTAATTCTCATGTCCTCCACTCCTTTCCATTCACCCTTACCTCTCTTTTTCCCTTTTATACCATTTGCTCCTATCAAAAAGTTCACAATTGTTGTCATGGAATAACAACAAGCTTAGTCGTGGTATGAGTGAGGTCTAGGTGTTCTGAATTTGGTTTGCAGGTGAAAGGGAAGCAGCTCACAAGAAGCTCTCGACGTGTTGACAAGCATGGCCACCAGAAAACACTACAAAGGAGGGGTTGTAGTACGTTATCAACCCACATATATGAAACTGCTTGAAGAAGAGCCAGGTTTTATACTGTCATTTGCCAGTGTGGGATGTCTTTGATTTTTTTAAAAATTGCACAGTTTTCATGAGAAAATCACTAAGGATTTTGCCCTCAATTTCACAGGGATTGGCATGAAGGTTGGCATCTTAAGTTTGAATGTCTCCCTAGAACCATTGCTCATGCTACTAAAATCCCAAGGTCAGAGGAAACATGGTTTAAAGTTCAGAAGTTCAAGATGTAGAATTGTGATGAATTCTTGAAGGAAGAACATCAAGGGATTGATATGACAGTGGGCATCCCGAGAACTTGCCTTAAGGACCATTATTCCAAGTTGTTGATGGTTATTCAAAATTATTTTACATGTGAATGAAGGTTCCATATGGTCTACCAATACCACTTTAGGTTGTTGCTCCACTTCACAAGTAAACAACCCTTAGACATCCCTTTCTATCTCTTTAGAAGTTTAGGAAAGATCGTTGACAAGGTTCAAGTTAAACCAAATACAAATAGTACCTCTATTTTCATCATGGTCTTATAAAATTGTTAGTAGTTGAAGGGTTAAATATATTGAACAGGGATTGGCTTACCTTTTTGTTCCTAAGTGGATATGAACTAGATGTTGCTACCTCCTTTAGAAAATCTCCAAAATCCAAACCTACAACCCCTAGAGCAGAGCAGCAACCTCGAGTAGAGCAACAACCTAGAATAGAGCAACAATCAGTGATAGAGCAACCTATAATTGAATCTTCTAAAAGTAATAAGAGGAGAATGAACAAAAGACAGAAGAGACAACATAGTACAAAGACGGGCAAACTGACTAGCATTCTAGAAGCTATAGACATTGAAGAAATATCAGTTGAGCAGCATGCAGAAGTGACTCCAACTGAAACCAAGAATAAAAGCAAGAGAGAAAAGAAATTAGATTTTACTCAAGAAGAACATGGTTTCATTTTTAGGCCAAGGAAACCTGTCACAAGATCAATGCAGGAAGTTAAAGAGATACTTGAAGCACGATCAGATAAAAAAAAAACATCAAAGTAACCATTAAAGAAAAAGAAAGGCAAGGAGGTTGTTGTTGGCTTGAGGGGGCCTAACCCAGGTTCAACGTTAGTTAGCCAAACAAATCCCTACATTACTAGCCCTTTCGGCATCAGCCCGCGAAGCGCGGACTGAAGTCTCACCCGAAGCAGTATGGGGGGATGTTGGAACCAAGTTTCCACACCCTTGAGATGGATGTGATGTTGGTTTATTCTAGTTATACCTGCCTTCGCACAGGTTGCTTAGCCCTCTGTTCCACCCTTCAGTACCTTCGTGGAAGGGTGTAATTGGCTCTCGCGTAGCCCTATCCTGTGACTTAGGGACTTTTGCGTTGTTAGGGCAACGAACTATGATATCTCCCAAACTAGGCTAAGTGTCTTACTTATCTTATTAATCAATCTTAGTTAGCTTCGCGTAAACAGATGTTCTTAATTGTGTTCACTTAACCAACACATTTACATACATTCGCGCATCATATAAGCATTATAAGTGAAATTCATACCCAATATAATAGATGCATAAATAGGAAATAAAGATGCAACAAATATAGAATCCTTCTCTTTATTGATAATTCTGGACAATTAAAGACTCGACCTGCCTTGCGCTCTTAGCTGCAGGGGTCCGCGGACTCAGCTACGGACTTCCAGGCCTCTATGCACTCGGCTACAGAGCCTCTACCTACGCTACAACCCAAGACTTAGACTTCTACTTCAGAGATATCTCTCATACATCATATCTTCATTGATTATTTATTCGTTTTTCTTTCCTTTTTCTAACTACTTAGAGCTTAGCTCTATTTATACAATCCCATGGTCCGTGGACCATGGGTAGATCTTTTAATGCCGACATTACATTATCAAAATAAGGGCGGACAACCCTATGACTCTTTAACACCTACGCACTCCGCAACCACAAAATGCGGAGTCTTTACACTTGGATTACAAAATTGGACACAAATATGGGCTTTTAGCCCCAAAATTGCCCTTGGATGATCCTGTGCCCAACAGGCCCCCAACACAAACATTATGACTCACCCTTGAGTCACTCTATAGGCACCGATATCTTAGCACAAAGACATCCCAGCTCCGTTTGGATAACCGCAACCTTGGCAACGCACTGAGCGGTCGCTTGCTAGACTGCTTCCACTCGCTACTCAGTGACTGCCACTGAAATGCTACCCTAAATCTTCTGTTGAGTGGCCTGCGGTGTCACGAGCTTCTGTTCAATGGAAGCTGTGATTGTATATGCTTCATCTATCCATGGTTGTAGGCGCACTTTTAGGACCGCTTCTTTGTGTCGAGCTGAATTCACCTGTTCCTTAAGCGCCTTTGCCTCTTGCATTCGTGCAAGCCTCTGTGTAAGAGAGACTGTTTGCACAGTCCCTTTGACCTCGTCATATTTTGTTGTAGCTCGCGTGCCTCTGTCTCCAGGTGCTCTACATTCGGGTCCTCCTGTAGAGTCGTCAGGACCTCGAATGCCTATTCAAAAATTTGCATGCATTCTGCTACTACACTTTCAACCGCCGTTATCGTTGTTCTAACCGCGGTGGTACATTGTTCCTTGACTTCCGGTGGATTTGAAGGTTGAGCCCTCAACTACAGTTCTATGATCTGCAGGTTCAACTCCAGCTCCAGCTAAACCCTGGCCACCTCTGTTCGAGCGTTGCATACCCCTATGGCCAACATACTGACGTGCACCTCCACCAGTTCTTCTGCCTAAATTTCCAAATCTGGGACCGTTCGGCAAGCCTCCTCCACTACCTACATGGTTTTCTTATTCTACTCCACTACCTCGTTGCATTGCAGGCCCAATTGCTCGATATTAACCTGTAGAGCATGACTCTCTCGGGCCCTGAGTTCTGCGGTGACTCCATCGTGCAAGAGCTAGAGCGTCTCCCAAGGGAGCACGGCCATATTCAACCCTACCCCTTTCAGACTACTAACTATGGGATTCTCGGCCTCATTTTCTGTATTGAGTGCCCCATCAGGTAGCAGTACTGCGTTGGTCACCCTTATACGCAAAATATCCTCGGTAGCTGAAGTGTTAATCGTGAGGCTGGTGGACATTGTGCCAGCCTGTGGAGTGTGAACCTGCAACTCCAGCGGTATCCTGAAGATGGCTACTTTCACCTCTTGTAGCACTTCATCAATACTGTCAAATCCATCCTCAAAACTGAATTTCATCATGAATCCTTCACGTAGGATATCCCATTCACCTGCCCCATGGCAGAGCTCCATTTCTAGATACCAATTCATTAGGATAACATCCAGGGTATGACGGAACAGGTGTGCCCACTCAGGTTGAGGCTTTTCACCATAATCTTGTGTCCATTTGGCCAGATGTGGGCGTGGATCATCCTACCCATCATACTTGTTTGTCAATCACATCTAAGGCTTCCCAAATCTTGCTCCCATCATCCTCCTACATTCACGCCAATCATCAAAGCTTCCCTTGTGCGTACCCCACCACCTTGCGGGCGTAGCACGTAGTACCTAGTCCAAGGCTTGGAAGCATTGCTTTTCTGGCACCTCCCTTTCAAATGCATCCAAAAAGGTATCTACCTCATTTAGACCATCATAAGTAGGTAGATTTCTTACTTCTGATGACATGCACCACAGTGACCGGGTCATCATGTTGCAATTTAGCGTAGTTACTTCATGTAACTAATTCTGCCAGCATTCTATTTCTTCATCGGAATCCGAAGTGCAGGAACTCTCGTGCTCCCATGTAATCAGTCCATCTGCTGTGGGATTCACCCAATCTTGGTCTTGCGTTGTTAGCATATACTTACAGTCCAAATCATCATCACTCTCAGAATCATGGACTGGTTCCGTATAGCGCGATCCCTCAGCAGGATCTATAGAAATTCCCACTTGTAAATCACCTCGTAATGCAATCTACTAAAGAAAAACACTTGATCTACTTCTACAAACAATTTAGCGGAAGCTTATCGAACATGAGAAACATCAATAAGAAAACATATAACTAATAAGAAGGAATCGATCACACATAACACAGAAGATATAACCCAGGGAAAGCTTCAGCCTAAAGCCACAACTCCGTGTTATCATACAAGTGGAAATATAACTAGTATTACAAAACGAATCGGCTCAAAAGTTATCCTACTCTTTCTGCAATACCTCTGCTACTCATAGACAATCAAAGGCCTCTATCTAACCTCTGGTCTGCCCTCCAAGCCTCCTATTTCTTTGCACAATTTTAATTGGGGTCCAGTGCAGCCACTTGTGTGAATTGGCTTCTTCACACACTCACTAACCTCTTATCCAACTATGCAGTCCTGAAGGAGATAAATCCTCATCTATGGATGAGCTTCCTTTATAGGAAAAATATTCATCCAACTGATAGTACATTGTCCCTTCTCTAATCTTAACTGGGTCTCTGTCTGAACTGACATGCATGAGTTATTCATGAGAGAATCTTCAGTTATCTGAAGTGTAGAAGTTATATGCAAGCATGCATTAACTAACTGAACTCACATTAATTTAAACAAACTGTTTAAATCAATCTAACTGGACTTGACTCTATTAACTAAGACAACTAATTACAACTCAAATTAGAACTCATCCTTATCTCTTTAACTGATGGATAAATTCCTCAATTAATAGAGAAACTGTTGCATGTCCTCACATAGGCTTCAAGTTTGACTTTTCACAACTAATTAACTCATGGTGAATTAATTAATTTATTTTCAAACAGTTGTTAAGTTCAAATTCGAATTTTACTTCCTATTTTAGTCCAGTGACTGACTAAAAATAGGAATCCATCCCGAACTGCTAAAAATAGAATATTATTTTTAGCACTTCCATTTTTCATTCCCTGTTGCTCAATCCAATATTGGTACCCAAACTGCTATTTTTAGCACTTATATTTTTAGCATTTCTTGTTGCCATTTTCAACACTCCCTCTCAACAAGAAAGGCTTCAACTCGAACCCAATCCTGTACCTTTGGAATGTTCTGCATGCAACACTTCTACCAAGTATGGTTGCTCCAGCAACTCTCGGAACAAAAAAAAACTCCCAACTAACCTCTCTGTTAGGCTAGAAATATACTCTTATGTTGAAGCTCTACTTGTTGTTGACAAGTGCTCCCTCTCTGACCTCTGAGTTGTTGCAACACTCCATGCATCTCACACCAATGCACACGTCTTTGTGCCATCCTGCACTGGTGCAACACTCCTGTGCCTCTCGCGTCGTTGCAGCCTACTAGCTCTACATAGTCCTGGGACTCCTACGATATAGCTCTCTCTATCGCTCCATCTGCATCTGTCTCCACCCAAATAGTCGGTCCTGCTACTCCTCATCGAGGCTCCTATAGCAAAGTCAAATCAAAGAGGTTGGGTACTTCAAGGATCCTACCCCTCCTCCTTAGCACGATCACTCCACATCGCCCCACCTCCTACCTGGAGGTATGACTGCATGTGATCCCTCTGCCCAATTGGCTCGAAGTTTCCCCCTACTGGAGGTCTCTACATGAGTAGATGTCTCTACTTGATCTCCTCTCAGCTTCTCTAGTTGTGGGTGCTCCACAACCTCCTAAAGCTACGTCACCAATTGTGGCTCCTCCACAGTCGTTTGAGACTTCTTCTGGTGTTGCATGTTGAGAGGTAATGTACTCTCCCTCTCAACCACCAAGTCACCATCAATTGCCTTGCTCCTCAAGGCTTTGCATGCATCTTGAACCTCAAGAGCATACAGGTTCTTGACCTGTGAACCGATCTGCTTCACCTGTCTAGTTTCTAAGGAAAACCTTTCCCTTACTGAAGACTACATCATAGCCTTTTTCTTCCAGCATCGCGATTGACACCAAATTTATCTTCAATCCTGGTACATACTTGACATCAGTCAAGGTAAGGCGAGCTCCATGCTCCCTCTAAAAAATAATCGTGCCTACACCTAAGACACTATACTTTTCATCATTACCCATCGCTATGAGTATCTGGAGATCTTTCTCCTCCAAAGTACTGAACAAACTCTTGTTGTCGGTCATGTGGAAAGAAGCTCCACTGTCAAGACACCAACCACTTTCCACCATGGATGAAACCATGCATGCGAATAGTGTGAAATCCAACTCAAACTGTGAGGCCAGTGCCTAACCTTCTGATCCTTCCAAGGATCCCTGCTTGGATTTCCTCAGTGGACAATTTGTAACAAAACGGCCCACCTCTTGACAATGAAAGCATCGCACTTTCGATTTGTCAAACTTCTTCCCACCATGGGAAGAACTAGAATCAGAATGAGAAACCTTCTCCTTCCCCTTCTTTGCCTTATTCGCTAAGGCACAATTTTCTTCATCCTCCATGGATAAAGAACCATTTCTGGTGCTTCTACTTATCTCCTCATGCACCAAATCTAACCAAAGTCGTTCCCAATCTAGCAGTTTCTATCTTCCATTAACCGAGTCCTGGTAGCTATGCGAGCTCTTAGGAAGACCAAGGAGTGCAAGACTCACCATGTCATCATCAGTTGTCGTGATCCCTACACTTCCAAGCTCATCCCTGCATGTGGTGAGCTTATTCAGATACGTAGAGATTTTGTCGCCCTTTTCACACTTGATTTTTCAAAGCTTGTCTTTCAGTGCCAGCTTCCTCTGATCACTGCTATTATGATACAGATCTTTCAATGTTTTCCACATTGAAAACAGTGTTTCCTTCCCATGGAGACTTGAGACTATGTGATCTCGAACTCCCTCCAGAAAGATTCTCCTTGCTCTAGCCACACATTTCTTCCATTCAGCCAATTTAGTAGCACCAGTCGGCTTGGGGACTTCTTGATCAATGAATTCCTTTAATCCGTTATCCTCTAGTACTGCTTCCATGCAATCCTTGTAGGATATATAATTCAAACTGCCATCAAGGGCATATTCGAGTCTCAAACCATTGAATCCCATAGATGAAATAGAGATGTGATAAGAACTCAATCTCTATATTCAGGAATCACAAACTTCAACTTCTCCCTTCTTGTATATTGTTCTTCCTTAATCACCTTTGCTCTGATACCATGTAGAAATTCCCACTTGTACATTACTTGGTAATGCAATATACTAAAGCAAAACACTTGATCTACTTATACAAACAATTTTGCGGGAGCTTATTCGAATATTAGCAACATCAATAAGAACACATATAAGTGATAAGAAGGAATCAATCACACATAAAATAGAAGATATAACCCAGGGAAAGCCTCAGCCTAAAACCCCAACACTGTATTATCATACAAGTGGAAATATAGCTAGTATTACAAAAAGAATCAGCTCAAAATCTATCCTGCTCTTTCTGCAATACCTCTGCTGCTCATAGACAGTCAAAGGCCTCTATCTAACCTCTGGTCTACCCTCCAAGCCTCCTATTTCTTTGCCCAATTTTGATTGGGGTCCAGTGGAGCCACTTGTGTGAATTGGCCTCTTCACACACTCACTAACCTCTGATCCAATTATGTAGTCCTGAAGGAGATAAATCCTCATCTATGGATGAGCTTCCTTTATAGGAAAAATATTCATCCAACTAATAGTAAATTGTCCCTTCTCTGATCTGAACTGGGTCTCTGTCTAAACTGGCGTGCATGAGTTATTCATGAGAGAATCTTCAGTTATCTGAAGTGCAGCAGTTATATGCAAGCATGCATTAACTAACTGAACTCACATTAATTTAAACGAACTATTTAAATCAATCTAACTGGACTTGACTTTGTTAACAGAGCCAACTAATTACAACTCAAATTAGAACTCATCTTTTTCTCTTTAACTGATGGATAAATTCCCCAATTAATAGAGAAACTGTTGCATGTCCTCACATAGACTTCATCTTTGATTTTTCACAACTAATTAACTCATGGTGAATTAATTAATTTATTTTCAAATGGCTGTTAAGTTCAAATTTGAATTTTACTTCCTATTTTAGTCCAGGGACTAACTAAAAATAGGAATCCATCCCGAATTGCTAAAAATAGAATGTTATTTTTAGCACTTCCATTTTTCATTCCCTGTTGCTCAATCCAGCACTGGTACCCAAATTGTTATTTTTAGCACTTCTATTTTTAGCATTTCTTTTTTCCATTTTCAACAGGATCGAGGGGTATTATTATGCGCAGCGACTTCTTCTCAAAGATCATATTTTGCTTCTTCAGATTGATTACCCTGTTCTTATTAGTAGCCCAATCAATTCCCAGGAGCTTAGGGTAGGGATTTCTATCATCTACTATCTCTATTACTTCAAAATCTGCCAACGCACTCGCTCCCTCAATATCCACGGTCACTCCCTGCAGTCGCCCCAGGGGTATGATTTTCTGTTGATTCGCCATCCTTAGCTGAATCGGAGACCATTGTAGTGCAGGTCACCCCATTCGCTCCCAAGTCTACTTTGGTAAGACATTCACATCTGACCCCAGGTCCAAAATGACCTGATCCATTTCATATTCTCCAATCTGCCCAGTGAGTCTCATTTCATGCCCTATCCTTGTCTTATGCTTGCCAATCTTTCACACTACACGCGGCTCACTAAGCACGGTTCCAACACATCAATTAATGAGTTCTTGTAGCCCTTTTACAGCCTTACTATCACGCAGTAACTTCATACAGGTTTCCTAGAAAGTTGTTAGCATAGAAGGGTCCATCTCTGACTCAAGGTTACCTTTACTTCCTGAAGTGGAGGCCACAACGAAGCTCTTCTTAGCTTCCATGAAGGCTTCCTGAGCACGCTCCAAGTCAAGCTTCTTTCGTCAGGGCCTTGCAAACCCATGTACTGTCTTATGGTTGTTTCCCCTTGTCATCTCCTGTCGTGATTCCACTCCTGAGCACTATATTTATGTTCAGCTCTTCCTCGCATGGCTCAGACCTCATCATCTGCAGGTTCTGAGTCGGGGGAGGTGGTAGTGCTCCTTTGTCACGTATCCTAGCTATCAGCGTATGACAATCTTCTATTTCATGATCAAACAACGTGAAATACTTGCACGACAAATGCATTGGATTAGTGCAATCACGGGCGTAGTGTCTTGGTCCTTCGCAATTGTAGCAAATCAACTGTCCTCTACCTCTACCAGGTCCTCCACCTTGGCCTCGTCCGCGCCCCTGAAATCTTGTTTGCGCCATCCCTGCATTCTGATCAAGGGGTCGTGTTTCGGCATAAACCCTGTAGGTAGGAGTTCTATCCATCATCAATTCATAGCTCCTGCAAGTACGCTTATCATGTCTTACCAACCTACAAAAGTTGCAGAACAACTGTTGCAGTGCTTGCACATACTTTTGTAGTAAGTGACAGTTGTTTATGGCATGTTTTCCATCTACCTGACAGATAGCACACCATAAAGCAGGCGATGCGTAGGTCCTTCTTGAGCTTCCAGCCTTAAAGGCATCGGTCCTCCTCTTGCAAGGTGATTTGTAAAGATCGGGCAGTGGTCTTTGTCATGACCCTGAATCTTGCATTTCAAACACCATACCTCTTCGCGGACCTCTGGTCGAACCGTCCTGTCCTGCTTCAGACTTTGCATCTCAAGGCATAGATTCTTCAGTTGTGCATGGATCTGTTGAACTCCTAGATTAGGATCCTACATCAAAGTCTCATTTAGTCTCATGGCAATCTCCAAGGCCTTTGTCTGAGTTGTTATCTTTTGCTACGACAGCGCACTCCTCAAGTGTGGTAGTAGCAAAGCCACAAACCACTTGTGATGATGTCCATATGTCAAGTTCATGTTGGCTTCGCGGATCGTACATTTCAACCTCTCGTCTAGTTCCCAAGGCGTATCTCTTGGTTGCATGGCAATCTTTTTGAATCCCACAATCAACTGCGCTTCAGATTTAGGCCGGCTAAATTCCCTATTTAGCCTTGCTTGGATGTCCGCTACTCTAGCATTCGGGTTATCGTTGGAGTACTTAATATACCAGGTTAGCACGTGATCCTGTAGAGCGCTACCCAGTGTCGCTTTCTTTACATGGTAATCTGTAACACCTTGAGCTTCCCATACAACCCTCACAACGAACCAGAATTTGTCCAGGTCCTCATTTCCCAAGACTTCGAACAACATCAACTTCACTGTATTCGCCATACTGAATCACGGTGGAGGTGGTACGGGTGAAGTTAGAGGTGATGGAGATGAAGCCGGAGGTGGTGTGGGCAGAGGTGGTATTAGCAGGAATCCTTGTTTTATCAATTGAATAGCACTTCGCAAAGAGACCTTTGTAATCCCTTCCTCACCCCCTCACGAAGGTGAAATCAAGGGGCTATGCTCTGGACCCTTATTTCCTTCGTTTATGTAAAATATTCTACTTTGCGTAGTCTCGAACATCAAGGTAGCTGCATAACCCGTTTTTCGCACAACAACATTTTAATCCAAGTATTCAAAGATTTTACGTACTTACCTCGTGGTCCTTTGAAAAAACATCGCTCTGCCTCGCTATAGCTAACTGAGGTGTTTTCCGCGAATTCAGTAATAAACCCTCCTATGATGTGACCAACCAGTGATTGATAGTGTGGGCGATCTTATCCTCCAATGCTTCCAACCTTCAAACTAGCTCTAGGGTTCACTCAATAAGACTGTCAAGTTTCCACCTTCCTTGGCTATCTGCTAGCTTCGTAATCCACTCGTATAGCTCCATAGCAAAGGAGGCAAAAAATATTTTGTGGATCTCTGTATACAGGTATCTGTCTAGTCACTATTCTTTTGACAGTTGCGGGTTTCTATTCTCTTGTGCCGTGAACTCGTGGATCCTTCTGTTCAACCAACCTTCGATTTCTTTCTTAATTGGATTCCAGTGATACTACATCACACATCTCTTATGCAGATTTCGGTCCTAGCAATAGAACCATTTGTTGGCTTGAGGAGGCCTGACCCAGTTTCAACATTAGTTAATCAATCAAATCCCTACACTACTGGCCCTTTCGGCATCAGCCCGCGAAGCGCAGACTGAAGTCTCACCCAAAGCAGTATGGGGGCATGCTAGAACCAAGTTTCCGCACCCTTGAGATGGATGTTATGTCGGTTTATTCCAGTTATACCTGCCCTCGTGCAGGTTTCTTAGCCCTCTGTTCCAACCTTTAGTACCTTCACGAAAGGGTGCAATTGGCTCTCGTGCAACCCTAACCTATGGCTTAGGGACGTTGGTGCTATTAGGGTAGCGAACTGAAATATCTCCCAAACTAGGCTAAGTGTCTTACTTATCTTATTAACCAATCTTAGTTAGCTTCGCGTAAATAGATGTTCTTAATTGCGTTCACTTAACCAACACATTTACATACATTTGCTCATCATATAAGCATTATAAGTGAAATTCATATCCAATATAATAGATGCATAAACAGGAAATAAAGACATATAAATTATAGAATCCTTCTCCTTATTAATAATTCTAGACAATTACAGACTCGACCCGCCCTGTGCACTCAGCTGCAGGGGTCCGCGCACTTAGCTGTAGAATTCTATGCCTCTTCGCACTCAGTTACAGAGCCTCTACCTATGCTACGACCCAAGACTTAGACTTCTACTTCAAATTTGTCTCTCATACATCGTATCTTCATTGATTATTTATTCATTTTTCTTTCCTTTTTCTAACTACTTAGAGCTTAGCTCTATTTATACAATCCCATGGTCAACGGACCATGGGTATATCTTTTAAAGCCGACATTACATTACCAAACTAAGGGCGGACAACCCTATGACTCTTTAACACCTACGCGCTCTGCGACCACAAAATGCAGAGTCTTTACACCTAGATTACAAAATTGGACCAAAATATGGGCTTTTAGCCCCAAAACTTCCCTTGGCGGATCCCGTGCCCAACAATTGTTCAAGAAAAAAGTGAAATAGAGGTCCTATAAGAACAGTCAAGGGAGGCCAGACAAGAAGTGATCAAGACCAACCTTGAGTTTGATGAATACCAAAATGGAGCATTAAAACAAATAGGATTTTATGATGAAATTGCAGACAAATCTAGAAGGATGATAAGAATGACTCTACTTTTGCACAGAATGTTGGAGCATACGTATAAAAGGAATAACTAGTTACAGGCAGATAGGAAAAGCCTACAGAGACAAGTCACAACACTGGAAACTCAAATTGAAATGATTCAAGTTGAGCTAAAAAAGAGAAACCTCAAGATTATTGTTGAAGTAAGTGCTACTCCATGATATGGTAAAGTCTTCAATTTTGTCTTCATTATACCTAAATCAGTCAACTCGGCCATATGTATAGTCAACATGATACTAGGAGTCATAAGGAGGCATTAAGAATATTGAAAACTATAAAAACTCAGAATTTTGGAATTATTGTAGCTTTCCATGGAGGTTAAGGATGGTCTAAAGTTCAGCAAAGGTAATTCTAAAGCCCCTTGTTTAGCTTTTAAACATCAAAGAAGACCTCAGAATCAGCAGGGAGAGAAAAGAGGTAGCATAAGAGTGCTTTTTGATGTTGCTACCAAAGTTTTCTATGAAACTGCTGAAAAAGTTGTTTTTGCTATGAAATCATAAAAAACTTTGTTTTTTCTGCCTTTTTGAAGATTTTGAATATCAAAAATCCAAGCTCCAGATGGATTACATATGATAAAGGTGTCCACTTCATCATGTTGAACTCCTATTTTTCAGCATGCCAAGTCAGCACATAGCCACATCAACATAATAGCCATCTCATTAAGACAATCAACAAAAAGGAAATTTAATTGATGTTTATCAGCAGGTTGAAGATTTAATGACATTCCAACAAATCTAGCATGCATTTGGGCTCGGTTATCTACATCAACATAAAGTGGTTATAGTTTTAAAGCTAGTAGAGTCCTAGTTGAAATCCAACTATTGTAAAACAGAAAATCCTTATGAGGACTCTGTTAGTTGGAAGAAAAGTAGGAATAGGTCTCTGGAATAGTGGATCTAATTTGGCCCAGATGGCAAGATAATGTAAAGAGATATTTTCTCTATAGGTAAGTAGGTTTTCGACTTTGATAAGGGTTGATGGAGAGTGTGAAGAATTGGCCTTTTGTAATGTTTTGATCCTTTAATAGAAAATTTGCAACAACTCCGTTTTTGTACCTGAGATTCATGTCATAGCTTTTATGGGTTTTTATCATGTTGTTTCAAGTTTTACATAGTATTTTGATTACTTGGAAATCTTGTCAAACTACTCCAATTTCCTTCATTTACTATGCATGACTGTGGATGTTCATTTGTGTCAGTTTCGAAGCTATAGATGCCTAAGATTCCATCAAACATTGTCGTTGGACATAATTTGTTTTAATTTGACTCCATGCCCAATGGTGGCAATCATCACTTTTTTCTTCACCTACAAAAGCACAAAAAGAGATCAGAGTTAGTCATCTGTTGTTTGAATTGTTTCTAGAAGATTTGATAAACATTTGAGAGAGCCCTCTCAGATTGGAAGGACTAACTTCCAGTTCAAGTGGTTTGAAATAGTTACACTAGATTAAAGGTTGAAACAACCCAATTCTTTCTAGCCCAGTGATAATAGGGTGATCAACATGATACTTAGAATGAGTAAGGAGATCATCCAAATAAGGTTGCACAATGTGTTTAATATCATGAAAAGCATAATCCATTTCCCCTTGAAATGTGGCCCCAACATTCTTTAGAACAAATGGGTGTTTCCAGTAGGAAAATGTACCCCAGGGACAAATAAATCGAGTCTTAGGTTGATCCGTTGGGAGAATGTTGATTTGATTATATCCAAAGAAACCATTCATGAACGAATATATTTCACAACCGGTGCATACATCAACAATCTATTTGATAAACGGTTTCAGGTAATTGTCATTTGGACAAGCACAATTCACATCCCGATAATCGATGCATACATGGATTGTCCCCTGTTTCTTCATGATGGGGACAATATTTGACACCCAATCAATGAGAGGAATGGGGTAGATGAAACTAGCATGAAGGATTTATTCAACTTCACTCTTTATTGCAACAACCTTCTTTGGATGGATCATATGGAGGCGCTGCCATACTCGTTTAGCATTTGGATATGTTTTAATCTCGTGCACTACTATATTTGGGTCGATACCTGGCATTTCCTCATAGGTCCAGGGAAAGACATCTCGAAACTCCTGAAATAGGGCTTTATAGGTCTCAATCTCATATGGAGAGCAAGATGCACCAATGTGTAGATTTTCGATAATACTCGGTTTAACAGATATATCAAGAGGTATCGTCTCTTCGATATTCGAGAGATTCTTCTCGGAATCGACTTCATGGATAAAAATGAAACTTGTAAAATACTTGAAGACATTAGGTTGATACACATCATTGAGATTATCCTCAATGGAATTTAGTAAGTAGGAATGATGGTGATGATCGTCCCACAACACATCGTATAGCATCATGATCTCCATGATGCTCTCATTGGTAGAGAATACATGAGAGAATGGGTCAGAAGACATGCCATAATCCAATGATCTATTGACCCAATTGATCGAAGAGAAGGTATGAGTCGCACAAGACGAATAGATAGCTTCATAATCGAGTTCAATAGGGCTAAGCAACATTCAATCGCCAAAACTATGGATGCTAGTTTCATCTGGTACAATCCATGGATTGATTTGAATAATAAAAGATGATATTATATTGATATAAGAAACTAAAGATGAGCTATCAAGAAGAGGAGGAGGAGGAAGCGAAAAGGTTCCCATGAGCAATGAATCCTTTAACAATCCAACCCCGACATGCTAATAAGAATGTAGAGTTTCCCTTACAAGCGGGACACTTCCAGTAACATCAGAATTGGAGATGAAAAAGGTGAGTTGGTAGATGGCCACAATCCAACCCTTATGGGGAAGGCGATCATACGAAAATAAGTCGAAACGATTGCGACCATGGCATAAACCCACATGCGACCCAACATGATATTATAATCAAGAGGTCCATCAATAATAGCAGAAGTGTCCTTAGACACAAATTTTATTAATAAGAAAAATAATTTTACATGAAATCTGCAAGAGCTTACGCACAATTACTCAACAGTCTTGCAAATGGAGAGAAACAAGATTTAAATAAGTTTGTGTCCTAAACTAATTTTGTTATGGATCACTTATTTCATTTACAAGTGTCCATTTACATTTAATCCTCTCATAACAACACTCCTAATTATTTTCCTAAATTAGTTCCTAAGAAACGACACCTTCCTAGATGTCATATCTTTTACAACAATTAGCTATTCTAAATGGTCTCCAATATCTAATTAAATATTCTATATAATTGAATATTAGACTCTAAATAATTAAACAATAGTTTATGTACTTTGGATCATCTAACTCTTCCACTTCTATGGATACAATTTCCCCCCTAATTCAACTTGTAATGAGTTCAGAATATCACAAGGCTTATATGTTCTCACGTTAAAATATTTCAATGTATTAGGTGACTGACTCAGTTGAGGTGAACCAATGGCTTTCCAACAAGACATAAACATGATGCAGGTCGAGATTCCCTCGTCCACAATAGAACGATGAATGTTCTTACCATGGACAATGACCTGAATGATAAAGGCCAATTGAGTTGGAAGGCAAGGGGAATAGTTTCCATGACTGAAAACAACTAGGTTGGAATCCAAAGGATCCACACATCTGATAGTTGGAAGCAAAGACTTTTTCTAGGTGGGGTAGTTTTGCAACACCTCGAGGGTCAACATAGTTGACAGAGACTAAGCCAAGCCCTCAACTACGTTAAATTTTTTAGCAGCCCTAGAACGAGGGTTGAAAGTAAACTTATGAACAATGCCCTTCAGAGGCTTAATAGTTAACTCTGTAGGAATCATGGGTGGAGGAGCATCAGATGGAGGTGATGCCAAAATAAGAATTTGATCAATAACCTGACCATTCATAGGATTCGCATTACCATAGTCCTTTCTCTGAGTAGCCACCATAACATCATATTTATGCTTAGTGGAGGAGAGCATTAAAACCGTTTTAGAGGAAGATGGGTCTTGAGCAACCATATGGGTCTCCTGATTAGGAAACAGGTCGGTCAACACAACAAGAGAAGTGGAGGATTTCATAAACTAATTCACTTCTGTGCGGTGAGGATAGTCACGGGTAAAGTTCTCCTTGTTTCATATCAAACATGGGTATCGAGGTTTTTGTTTCTCATCACATGATTGATTTGTTTGTTTATCTTGTAGTGATGAATATTTCTTCTTTTTGCCTTTTCCTTTCTTCTTGCTTCCTAGTTGCTGTTGAGATTTGCCTTTATTAGATGAAACGACATTTATCTTAGAAGAAGAATTCACAGAAGGGTTGGGTGAAGAGTTTTGGGCAGAAGCAGTGAGGGAAACACCAGATGGTTTGCTCACTATCTACAAACTCACATAACCAATAATGCCATCAACAACATGAGATTCTTTACCAAGAGTGGAAGGAACAACATTCAAAGTTCTTGGAGCATTTGGTATCTTCTCATAGAGTGTTCCAAATTGGGTATAAATGAGGTCCAAATACTGGGCACGAGAAATTACTTGCTCTTCAGTCACGACTCTGCCTTTGGCTACATCCTCTGTGAGAGATTATAACAGGGATTTAATGAACCATTCCGCTAAAAATTGATTTGGAACATAGGTCTTAACCAACCAGTGATGACTTCGCCACTCATAAATGTGATATGAAATGTGATTTGAAATTTGTTATGCAGAATCTACGACTACAGACAAAAGTATTTTCCCTAGGCCTCGTGGAATGACCTAGAACAACATAAAGAAAAAAGGACTAATGTTTTCCTTAAAGTAAATAGATAATATGATGAAGCCTACCTAGAATATGTCATATGCTTCGCTCCTTCCTTGGCTTGAATGCTCCAATCCTAGCTCTGATCGCTATTATTAGAACCTGCATAGTGAGATAACATAAGCCAACGATCCACAGAATCTATGTAGCATCATATGATCACTTTATTTAATAGATCAACATGGTATTGAAATATATGAAACCATGACATCATAT
Source organism: Pinus taeda (assembly GCA_000404065.3). Classification (NCBI taxonomy): domain Eukaryota; kingdom Viridiplantae; phylum Streptophyta; class Pinopsida; order Pinales; family Pinaceae; genus Pinus; species Pinus taeda. The sequence goes on from APFE030407623.1 coordinate 69,235, forward strand.
TTAGGAAAACAAAGAACTCTTTGCATTAATAGAAATGGAGTGAGTTACAACCAAAATAGATGTTGAGCCTGTAAAAGAGCTCCTCCAAGTCAACTTGTCCTTTCCTTGTCACAAAGTGCACTTCTAATCACCTAAATGCATGCAAAGATATCTCTCACATCAGCGGAATAAGGGTAGAAACGCTCTCCAAAAGCCAACCCCTTGCTTATGGATGACAATAAATATATAGGTGAAGGAGGTAGTTCATGAATTCTTATCCTTTTACCAATTAGGGTTTGAGATTCACTCTTGATGGGAGGATGAGATTTTCTCTTGATAAGGGATGAAAACTCCAAGGTAGGATAGGATAAGGTTCGAGATTTTTATCTGAGGTAAATGGTTACAACAAATCCTGGAAGCTTCTACAAGAAGAGGCTTCATGATTCTCTCTTTTTTTCCTGAATCAACGCACCCCCAACACTGAGCAACCTATTGATGATCAATGCAAGTGTAAAGTAGAGCAATTTGGTGGTCAATGTTGTCTAGTAGGAGTCCACGGAGTGTTGATCCTTAAAATGACTGAAACAAGGTGCTTTTAGGCAGAAACTTATGGATTAGAGTGATTCATGTTTAGCGCTTTCTGCAAGGATGATGAGAAGGAGGTCAAAGAATGTTGATTAATCCAGTTGAAGGCCTATTGACCAGATGTGACAAAATGGCCTATAACAGGCAATGGTAGCTTATCTTTGAGAAGAGATGTGATGACTACATGTTTTATGAACTATGTTATAATGAGGCTCTGAGGCATTTTGATCATGAAGAAACAACGAGAAACCCTAAACATCCAAAAAAATAACCCTAGGAGATGGAGTGCCAAAAGCTTATGGGCCCTGATAGGGATAGTCGAAACATCAATTTCCTAGGGTCGTAACTTTGGCATATGATCTTCGTTTGGTGAGCACGATATCTCATTAGAAAGGTCTGTCTGAGGTGTAAAATTTTCAATTACAAATGTATTTCTTGACTAACATTTACGAGTTTCCCTAAAAACATAGTTTAGGGCCTCAAAATGGCCCCAGAAGTTCAAGACTCGAAAAATACCAAAAATAGAAAATTGTCAAAATAGGAAATTGTGCTAAAAAATAGGAAACTGTTAGGAAATAGTGTTGGGGGTCCAAGTGGAATAGGCAGGTGGCCACCAATATCCTCCTAGATCATGGATGAAATAGGGATTTTTATTAAATTCATTTAACATGAGCCTTTAAATCATAACAATCCATCCTTTGAGAGGGAAAAAAAAATATTTCTCTTGCCTTCTTGTTGTTGCTGTAATGCTTCTTTTAACTATTGGTATTTATTTTCTTGTCGTTTGATTGCTTTAAATCTTCTCTTGCATATTTATCTCGCATGAGCTCACTGATACTACATGAGACAACTGCAACCTCCCATTGAGTGCATCAACACCATTGTTCTCTTTTCCATTTATATACTTGATTTCAAAATTGAATTCACTAATTAAGGCCAACCATATAACTTGTTGCGCATTTAATTTTGGCTCGTCAATTAAATATTTCACATCCCCATGATTTGTCATTAAGATGAACTTCCTTCCAAGGAGATAATGTCTCTACATCTTCATTGCATGAATAATCATTGTTAGCTCTAAATCACGAGTCACATAATTTAACTCATGTTGTTAGGTTCTTGTAATGTTAGTATAGCCCCCATATTATTATTGTTGTGCCCCATAGAAACCCACTATTGTTATTCTTGATCCCTTAGATTATTATTGTTATGTAGGTCCTAATTATATTTTGACCCTTTAAACTTCTACATATACCAAAGAGGTCTTGTCATTTGAATCATCCAAGAATTGTTCATTTATGTGATGTAAAGGGAGGTTTCCCCCTCGAAGTGGCTTATGATCTAGTTGTTGATATATTTTTCTTATGTTTCTATGCTATTTTGATCTGTTTAGATAAAATGGACACTCATTCAAAAGTTGCAGCAAGATCCCAGTGCATCTGATACATTTATCTGGAAAATGATTCACTATGGTACAAAGATTGCTTATACCTATGTAAGAACTCCCAACTCAAACAAAATATTCTTTTGTAATTGCACCTCTCCTATAGGAGGGCACTTAAGATTTTTAAAAACTTGCCATAAGGTCAAGAAGTTTTTTTTTGGGATGGCCTTAAATCTGATATTTAGGAGTTTGTGGTAGAATGTTTGTTTGCCAACAAAATAAAGTTAAGATAATTAAGACCCCGGGTCTTTTACAACCATTAGCCATTCCAAGTCAACATTGGGGGGAGGTCTCAATGGATTTTATCATAGGTTTACCCAAGTCTGAAGGAAAGAGTGTCATCATTGTGGCCGTTGATAGACTTACCAAGTATACACACTTTTGTGCACTATACTGTCCTTTCAAATCCAATATAGTTGCTACTGCATTTGTGGAAGCAGTTCAAAAGCTACATGGAAACCCCAAATATTATTGTAAGTGACAGAGATCTCATTTTCATTGGAAAATTTTGGACTAAATTATTTCATTGTCTTGGTACTTAATTAGCTCATAGCTCATCTTATCATCCTTAATCTGATGGGAAAATTGAGATAGTGAAAAAATGTTTAGAAGGATATTTTTATCGCTTTGTATTTGATAAACAAACACATTGAGTCAAGTGGTTACCTCTAGTAGAATGGTGGTATAACACTTCCATCCATCTTGCAGCAAAAATGACCCCATTTATGGCTCTTTATGGATATCATCCACCATCCATCACATCATCCATAAGAGACAATTAGAAGGCTTAAGCAGTATAATATCACATTATGCATTAACAACAAGTTCTCCAACTCTTAAAGTATAACCTGATTCTGATGTAAAATAAAATTAAATAACTGGCAAATCGACATCACATTGAAAAAAGTTTTGATGTGGATGAATGGGTATTTTTATAGCTATAACCATATAAACAAATGTCCCTCAAGCAAGCTAAGAAGGATAATAGATTATCACCCAAGTACTTTGACCCTCATAAGGTGCTGCAAAAGTTTGGTACTATGGGATAAAAAGTGGAGTTTCCTACATCTTCACGAGTACACCTATTTTTCCATGTTTCATGCATAAAGAAGGTTATAAGTGAGAAGCTCCCAATTCAAACTATGTTACCAGAACTTGACGAGGAAGGAAAAATCATAATGGAGCTTGAAGAAATCATGGAAACAAGAATCTGACGACTACAAAATCAATCAATTTCAGAGTATCTCATTAAGTGGAATAACTTGCTAAATATTCCACATGGTAGGATGAGTATTTCATACATAAGCATCTAGAACTACCCAAGTGTTGAGGACAACACTTTTTTGAAGGTGAGGGGCATGTCAGGTCCCCATTATACTAGTGTAGCCCCCATATTGTTATTGTTGTATACCATAGAAACCCACTATTGTTATTATTGAGCCCTTACATTATTATTGTTATGTAGGCCCTAATTATATTTAGACCCTTTAGACTCCTAGATATACCAAGGTGGTCTTGTAATTCGAATCATCCAAGAATCATTCATTTATGTGATGTAAAGGGAGGTTTCCCCCTCGAAGTGGCTTGTTATCTAGCCATTGATCTATTTTTTCTTATGTTTCTATACTATTTTGATATGGTAACATAACACATGCTCATTCATATTTCTAGATTCATAACAAACTACTTGGACTTCCTACACTAAGGCCCCACCAAGTCCTTTGCATGCATCTATGCATACCACAAAGTCTTTATCTCGGTATGATATTATGAGAATAGGCACATGAGTAAGTAAATACTTCAGCTACTCAAAACTTGTGGCACATCTTCTATCCATTCAAATTTATTCCCTTTATTTTGCAATGCTGTGATTGGGCAACCAACCTTAAAGAAATTTTTAATAAATATTCTATAGTAACTTGCCATGGCCATAAATTACCTTATTCTAGTTACATTTCATGGTGTTGGCTAGTTCATAATTTCTTTAACTTTCTTTGGGTCAATTGTAATCGATCTAAGACTAAAATAATTCACACTTGCTGAGTTTTGCATAGTTTTTTTCTCTCTCAACAACTGTATCATTGTAGTCAGATGTCCTTTGTGTTCCTCTATGGTCTTCAAATACAACAATATATCATCAAAAAATACCAATACAAAATTGTCTAGATAAGGGTTGAGCACATTGTTCATCAAGCACATAAAATTTTCACGTGCATTTGTAAGTCCAAAGGGCACAACAACAAATTCATAATGCCCATACTCAGTCCAAAATGTAGTTTTATAGATATGGTCCTCTTTGATGTGCGCCTAGTGATACCGACACCTCAAATCAATATTTGAGAATACTTATTCTCCCTATAATTGATCAAGCAAATCATTAATCTGTAGTAGAGGATATCAATTCTTAATGGTGGCTTGTTCAACTGACTGTAATCTATGCACAGTATGAGCGTTCCATCCTTCTTCTTCACAAGCAAGACTTGTGCTCCCTAAGGTGAGACACTTGGTCTTATGTATCCTTTGTCTAACATTTCTTTGAGTTGTATATTTATCTCTACCAACTCTGGAGTGCTCATTGTTAAGGAGATTTAGATGCTGGTGTTGTTTTCGGTAGAAGCTCTATGAGGAACTCCACTTCTCTATGCGGAGGTAGACTACAAATTTCTTCTGGAAACACATATTGAAATTGATTCAAGACTGGGTGTTTCAATGGGTCACTGTGACCCTCAATTTCTGAACGTTTAATAAGTTGGATAACAAATAGCTTGCAACCCTTTTAAAAACTCCTTTTGGCCTGCATCGTTGTTATTAATCATATTGATATCAGCTTCATCTTTTCTCACAACACCATTTTTCTCCATCCTCGCTAAGGAATTCTATTGATTTTTCAAAACAATCAAATTTTCTCATGCGAAGGGCTAACCAATCCATCGCTTATAATTTGTCATATGCACCCAGCAAAAATAAATTGAAATTGGCAGTTGTAGGCATGCCGCTCAACTCAAATGGGCATGATTTGACTACATGCTCCACCCACCTCCTCATCCACGTGTTCAATTGAACTAGCCATGATTCTTGATGTGCTTCCTTGGTCAAAGCACACTTTTCAACAATTGTTGTACTAATAGAACTAAAATTTGATCTAGGTTCATTTAAAACAAATGTATTTTTATTGCAAATCATACTTTTTATCAATGCCTGGTGGTCAAATTTCTTATTGTCCATGTTTGCATAAATTTCGAGTACGTTATGAGCTACGTCGTATACTGTCTTGACTTCCTAGACACTGTACACCCTTGGCCCATCCATCTTAAACTACAGGCAATCCCTTTTTAGGTGACTTTCCCCATAAATTCAACGCTTCAAGGATTCTCCTCCCTTGTTTCCTTCTCTCACAATTTAGGAAAATCGTTCTTTGTTAGATGTGTTGAACCTTTGATGGGATTTATTCTAATTAAGCATGGTTGTGTTCTTTCCCTTTTTTGTAGACTATTGTTTCACATTCCTATGACCCTTTCCTTTAAATTTGAGTTCACCCTTGGATTCACACTTGACCGTGTACTATGCCTTGAGCTTAGACTACTCATAACAATGCTTCATCTTTCTTATTGCATCCTCAAGAGTTTATGGCTCATCAAACTCAATTCTATCCTTGGATGATTATGGAAGCCTACTGATAAACCTCTAAATTTTTTACTTTTCATCCCTAAGCTAGGGTATATACATCAACAATTTTAGAATTTTTGTAGTGTATTCTTCATCTGATAGCTACCCAATCTTGAGTTCATAGAACTCGTTGGATTTTCCCTCATAGTACCTCTTAGATAGGTACTTTCACATGAAGTATTTTTCAAATTATTTCTAGGAAAATTCTTCCTCCTTTGTGCCTTTCATGTTCTTTAAGTTCTCCCACTAAATATCGACTTTTCCCTTCAAGTGGAATGTGGCCACTCAGGGTTTCATGTTTTCAAAATATTTATGGATTCTGAAAAATTTCTTCATAACAAGCATTCATGCTTCTGTATCCTTTTCTTTCTTTACCTCACCATCAAATCTAGGAGGTTTGGCCTTTTGAAATCTTATGGCATTTAATCTCTTTCTTTCCTTCTCTGATGATGGTGCCTTATAGTAGTAGTGTTAGATTTCTTCCCATGGTTTTCTATCCTCCTTCTTGGAGCACTTGATGGAGCACCTCCTCTCATTGTATCTTCACTTGAAAACCTATGTCTCTTACTGGATTTGCTACCTTCTACACCATCAGTCCTCATCTCTTGTTTTCCTTGCCCGGAAAAGTTGTGCTTGAATTTGTAGCTGACTCCTAGTTCATGTTACTTTTTTCTTTGCAAGTCTAATTGGATTTGCATTTTTACCGCATTTACTTTTGCTTGCCTCTCTTAAGCTCTGACAATCCTCTCATTATCATCCTTGAAACTTGTTAACTCAGCTCTCATATTTCTAAGAGTATCCATCCAATCAGGGGAACCTTCCTCTGTTCCTTTCTCCACTACTTCGTATTTATGCTCATGCCGAGACTTGTCAATGTTGTACTGCACATTATGTTGCTCATCCCTGTAGGTTTTAACCCCGTACAGAAATTACCTGCATACGAATTCTAAATCACAGGAAAAATAAAAATGCGAGAGCATAACACATAAAACACATATACACAGAGATTTCCCACTGGATCTCAAAACTGAGACTACCAGTTTGATTTTTCATTATATTCCTTTCAATGTTACAATACATATTTATACATGCCGAAGCATCCAATACCATGGACCGAAAACCATCGCGTCCAAAATCGTGGACCGTAAAACCATAGGTAGTTTCGCCCAACCTAATATAGG
>APFE030407633.1:0-57845 GCA_000404065.3 Pinus taeda
GATATTTTCAAAACAGAAAATATCGCGATATTTTCTCGGCGATATATCGTTTTGCCGAAAATATCGCGATATTTTCAAATATCGCCGATATATCGCCGATATTATCAACAGTGTTCTCGGCCATTATCCTTTACAAAAGCATGCTTTTACATGGAATGATTTAAAGCGTAAAGCTTTGTTACAACTTATCCATAAGCAATGATTTTAGCATGATTTATTCTTAATTCTATTCTTATCCTAAACTAGGAAAGCATGGAAATAGCTGGCTAAAGGACCCCACTCCCTTGCCTGTAGATTTTTTTGGATTTTTGGAATATGTTTGAAGATTTTTTCCCTCTAAGTCACATGCTCCTGCATCGGACTCCTGAGGACAAATTTCTTCATGGGCTCATGTCCATGAGTTCATCTATAGAATTGCCCAGTTTCTGTATCATGTCTTCTGTAATCCAAGTAGCTTCAGCGGTCGGCTGATCCTTCCACTTTACCAAATACTGGAAGTATTCTCGTCCTCTTGTCTTCTTAAACACCTTCTTGTCCAGAATTCTTTCTGGTTGCAACTCCTTTGCTGTGGGTAATTGTTTTACCCAGTCAATCTCTTGGGTCTCTTGATCTTGTGCTGTATCATCTTCATTTTCACTTTCATACTTGTACAAGTCTGCAACATTAAAAATTGGTGATATTCCAACATCAGGGGGTAATTCAATCTCATAGGCATTTGCAGAAAATTTCTTCAATACTCTGCACGGTCCAATTTTTTTGAACTTCAGTTTGTTATACTCCCTCTTTGGAAACCTCTTCTTTCTGAGATGTGCTAAAACCAGATCTCCAACTTCAAAGTTCACCTCTCTTCTTCTTATGTTTGCTCTGGTTTTGTATTTGATGTTGCTATCCTGTAGCTGCTGCTTCACTTGTTCATGTATTGCCTGCATTTTTGAAGCAAAGTCTTCACCCTCTGCACTTATCATCTCTTCTTTTCCTAGACCTAGTGACAAATCAGTTGTCACCTTGAAATGGATCTACAAGATCAAACGCGCTGTTGATTGAAGCATAGATAAATACTAGACTAGATTTGTTGCAAGGGGTTTCTCTCGAAAGGAAAGCATAGATTATGAAGAAACCTTTGCACCCACTGCAAGGTATACTACCATTAGATCTTTGGTTTCGTTGGCTGCTACAATGGGATGGAACATCCATCAAATGGATGTGAAGACAACATTTTTGAATGGGACCATCAATGAGGAAGTTTACATTGAGAAACCCAAAGGCTTTGAAGAAAATAGCAAGGACACTCATTTTTGTAGACTCAAGAAGGCCTTGTATGGTTTGATGCAAGATCCTAGGGCATGGTATGCAAGAATGGGTGCATACCTTCTTAGAATTGGGTTCGTAAAGAGTTCTGTTGATCCAAATCGCTACATCAAGGTTGTGAATAATTTGCCCGTTATTATTCTATTGAATGTGGATGATCTATTCATCACAGGTGTGGAGAAAAGAATACAAGAATGTAAGAAGAAGTTGGCAGCTGAATTTGAGATGAAGGATCTAGGACTGATGCACTATTACCTAGTTCTGGAAGTATGGCAAAATCCTGGGGAGATATATTTGGGGCAAGGAAAGTACATCATCATGTTGTTGCAGAAATTTGGGATGATGGATTCCAAGCCCATGACTACTCTTGTGATCACCAATCTCAAGAAGTTGAGGAGCTCTGACTCAAGTCTCGTGGATCCTACCTCCTATCGTCAGTTTGTAGGTTCTCTGATGTATCTGGTAAATAGTAGGCCAGATATATGCTTCGCTGTAAACATTGTCAATCAGTTTCAGTTCGAGCCTCGTCATGATCACTAGATAGCTGCCAAGCATATATTGAGATATCTTGAGAAATTATTCTTGTTTAATTAGGCACACCTAGGCCTATGGTCAAACATGGCCTTCTCCTCCAAGTCACCCAATCTGATTCTAAATTTTGGCCCTGCAATAATTGCCCTAGTAACCTAGAAATTTCGGCCCCTTGCAACAGTTGCCCCAAAAAAATGCGAACCCCAAAGAGAGACTAATCCACACCTGCGAGTTGCAAGAGAGAGAGAGAGAGAGGAGGTATTTTAGCCTCCTTCTTTGTCTTACTTCGTCCTTCTAGTCCTTTTCTTGCTTGCCTAGAAACTGTCGTCTGTGAGAGAATGTGAATGCCCAAATGGAGGAGGTCGAGCTGCCTTTATATAGCAGTCTATCTTGGGTGAATGGATGTGTCTGTTGGCTAGGGCCGACTTGACTTGGAGGGAAGTCGACTTGTCACTTTTAGAGCCAAAATTTACATTCAAATTTTCATCGTTAAAAAGTCACAATGGGACTTTGACTCAAAATATATTTTCTTTTGACTCAAGCATTTATAAATATGCTTTACAATGATAAATACAATTACATCAAGTGACGGAATGTATATTATGAAGATCGACCGTGGTTACAAATTCAATACTCCCTCTTGAGTCTTAACTAGGGAGGTATTCATAATCCCTATCATAGGTGTTCTCAAATTGAACAAATTTCTATAAATAAAAAGGTTATCCATCATTACCAACAACTTCATCTATTATTAGCATCTGCCACTGGACATATCCGAGGCAGTACCAAACCCATGGCAATGTCATCAACATATCATGACTCATTCCTCGAGAGTGGTCGGTCCTTGAATCCCATGGTTTCTACCTAGGCCAAAATGTTGAGACCCTCAACTAGCAAGCACTCACTCACCCTTCTTGGTGAGCACTCTGGGCCAAGACCTCACTCAACCCCTTCCTGTTTGGTGATTGGGTCTAGATGCTGAAAGGACCTCTTTTCACCTTGGTGTGTGATTAGGGTCCAGGACCTCACTCCACCTTTCCTGGTGTGTGATTAGGGTCCAAATGTTGAAGGACCTCTCTCCACCATGCTTGGTGTGTGATCAGGGTTCAAGACCTCATTCCACCATTCCTGGTGTGTGATCAAGGTACTCTTCCAAGAGACACTCTCTCAACACTACTGCCTGTTGAGCCCTGTGGGTCTCTTGGACCCATTCTCCCTTTCGCGAGGATGTCCATCTGTGCTATAGACATATTAGCACTTCCTCTCAATGAGAGGGGTAATCTCCACGAGCCCCAACTTGTCTCTTAGTAAAGACTTTGTTAAAACATCAGTTGTCTGCTCATCGACAGAGATGTAATTGAGCCTTATTGCTCTCCTTTGCACCATGTCACGAATGTAGTGGTACTTGATCTCAGTATGCTTCAAATTGTCATGGAACATGAGATTCTTTGTAATCTTTACACAACTTTGATTATCGCAATGTATCATCGTTGATTCCAACTCTTGGTTGAACAATCCTACAGACAACTTTCGAAGCCATACTGCATCAATATAAGCCTCATTGGTTGCGATGTACTCTGCTTCAATCGTGCTGAGTGCAATCGACCTCTGCTTCCTACTCGATGACGATATTGTTGTCGTTCTGTATTTTTGAGGTTGAGGGAGTAAACACATAGGACAATATCAAAACCACTTTGGAAGCTGGGATCTAGCCCTGCCAGCTTTAGAGAGGGATCTCTTTGTAAAATTTAGCTATGTTTGATGTGAATTTTAGGCTAGTTATGATTGTACTGATTGTTTTTGATTGGATTGCTTGGTTGATTAAATTGCTATAATTCCATTGGGTGATGGAGTCTAAAGATTAACTGGATCTGCATCAAACTTTGAAGGAGTTTCACAGGGCAAGCTAGGTTGCACTCGTTGGATCTTTTAGAATTTTAAATGGATTATGAAGCAGAAGAAATGTAAGATTTAGTAGAAACTAAGGAGCAATGAAGAATTCCTTAATTTGACTTCAGCATAAAACATATAAATTACTAACAACCAGGGTGTTCTGAACATCATATCCTATTCGTCACAGTTTCTATTATGTAATTGAGATTTTTCAGAAATAATAGAGAAAGGAAACAATGATTAAACACATAAACTGAAGAAAAACATCACCATTTCGTACACCACATGAATCCTGTAAAAATGTCCTTGTGTTATTGATGCTTCCAGCAACTGGAAAATTACAATTCGCAGAGGAAATTATATTCAACAATCAACCTCTATTACTTCAAACTATGAAGTATTTATACAAATTCTAAACTAAAATATCTTGAAAAAATATCAAGATTTGTTCCAAATATCCCAAACTGTATTACACAAATATAACTGAAATATAGAACATTCAAAACTAATGAATCTACTTGGCACTATCTTTGTGGATTGCTGGTGACAAAGAAGAGAAATCCGAATTTTGATAGCAACTCTTATTTGATGAGGTGGCATCCAAGTCACTAACTATCTTTGAGCTTTTTCTTGCTGAAATTCTGAAAAATAGGGTCCTGTAATACCTTTGTATATCCCAAACCATAATAGCCGTTAGAAAACTGAGAGAGGTTTTTGTAAATGATGATGTTGGCAACAAAAATGTCTTTCAGTTTTTGAAAATTCATTTCCACCTGCTTGGAAACCGTATTTGAAAACACTCACTGAAAATAGGAAAATTTGGGAAAATATACCTGCAAAGATTCATCTGAATCTTCCAAACCATAACAACTGTTCCAAAACTAAGAGATGTTTTGGTGCATGAGGATGTTAGCAACAAAATCCTCTTTCCGATTTTGAAAATTCATTCTCAGTTGTTTGTAAACCATGTTTGAAATTACTGTGTTGTATAGGGAAAAGAAACATAATTTAACTGACCATGAAACATACATATGACATGAAGGCGGGAGGTGACATGGAGGTGGGTAATGATGTGGAGGCACATGGTTGATGGAAATACGATTAGGTGGCAGAATAGGAGTGGAAGATGAGGAGGGACATGGCGAGTGGACGTTGGCGCAGGTGTAATAGGCGGAGGATACATGACGGTAGTGAAGTGGCGGTTGAGTGGAAGTGGGGGGTGACGTAACTGGGAAGGTGGTTTGCGGTAAGGAGCGGATATTGCTTTCAGAGGGGGGTAGAGGCGGATTGTGGTATTAGTGAAGGGGGGTCCGAAATGTTGAGGAGCGGACGAGTAGCAACGGGAAACCGCCTTCTCGGACCCCCTTGCCAATAAAGGTAGGATGACAAGTGGGGGGGGGTAAAAAAGCCATGTTGACCATTGATCTGATGGAGTGACGATCAGGGAACTGGATGGTGCACGGGACTTAACCACAAGCGAAAAACTCCTTCTGTCGTTTTCGACCCTTATGAAATGAGTGGAAAACTTTGGTTATAATACATAATGCCTCCGAACTTTAGATAGAGACATAATGAACTCAAATATTAGGATTTCATGTAAAATTAACCACATTTTATCTTTTTGACCCTTTTTTGGAAATAATTTGAAGGATGAAATATTATTTACAACATTTCAAATATAATAATCATTAGCTATAATCAAGTGACGCTATAAAAATTAGAGGACCCTAACAAATATCATAGTGGATCCCAAACTGAAGCATACTCTTGAGGGACTCTTCCTATCTTCATCACTTCCAACCCAATCAACATCCATATATCCCTGAAGTTGTACCTCCTTGTTTGCAACAAATCTCAAGTCATAATTCACTGTACCGCACAAATATCTCAAAATGTTCCTTGCTGCAATCGAATTCTCATGTCTCGGTTGAATCTGGGACTAGCTTAGTGTGTTCACAACAAAGCATATCTCTGATCTGGTGTTGATCAAATACATCAACAAACCAACCATCTGCCGGTACATAGATGGATCTACTATTCTAGAGTTGGAGCCTCTTAACTTCTTCAAATTAGTCACCATGGATTTGCAATCCATCATACCAAATCTCTAAAGGATCTCTAACACATACTTTCCTTGACCAAGAAAGACTTCGCCAGGTTTCTGCCATAACAAGTAATAGTGCATCAACCCAAGATCGTTCATATCGAACTCAAAAGCCAATTGCTTCTTGCACTGAATGATAAGAGGCTCGACACATGTCAGAAATAAGTCATCAACATATAATAGTAAGATCACAGGTGTATTCTTCACAACTTTAAAGTAAAGGTTTAGATCGACTTCGCTCTTGGTAAATCCCAGTCTCATCAGATAGCTGTCAATACAAGCACACCAAGCTCTTGGAGCTTGCTTGAGTCCATACAAGGCCTTCTTTAACTTGCAAACATGATATTTCTTTCCAAATACCTCAAATCCTTGTTGTTGCTTTATGTACACCTCTTCCTCAATCACACCATTGAGGAAATCAATAATCATATCCATTTGGTGCAATTTCCATCCCAATGAAGCAGCAAGAGAAATAACAGATCTAATAGAGGCGTACTTGACAACTGGAGCAAAGGTCTCATCATAGTCTTCTCCCTCTTTCTGGGAGAACCCACTAGCCATGAAACATGCCTTGCATTTGTCAATACTTGATCTTGTATATCCAACAACATGCTTGATCTTGTATATCCATTTAGAAGTTACCACTAACTTCCCTTTAGACCTTGGCACAATCTCCCAAACATCATTCTTCTTGATTGATTGGTACTTTTCATTCATCTCTTCCTTCCATACCTGCCGGCTAGTTGCTTCTTCATATGTGGAAGGTTCTTCATCAATGAGTTTTGTCATGAGAGCTGCATAACTAGAGAACCTCTTGGGTTTCTTAACATCTCTAGATGTGCCATCAGGAGCAACATGTCCTTTTGCCTCTTCTAATGTAGATGTAAGCCACGTAGGTCTCTTCTTGATCTTGGAACTATAAATGGTTTTGCTAGATCTTGAGGCCCTTCTGGCCTTTCAGTACATTCTGTAGAACTTGAATGCTCCTCCCTTGAGGTCTCCTGCTTCACTTCATCCAAGGAATCTATAGAGACTTCCTTAGACTTCAAATATGTCACTTTCTCATCAAAGGTGATACCTTGACTGACATCGATCCGTCGCTGCTCGGGAATGTATACTCTATAAGCCTTTGACGATTCACTATATCCAACAAATATGCCTTTCTTTCTTGAAGGCTCAAACTTGTTCCTTTTATCTTTAGGAACATGAATGTATACAAGAAAACCAAAGATCCTCATGTGACCAACCTCTAGCTTCCTTTTAGAGAATGCTTCCTCAGGAGTCATACCTTCTAGAACTTTATGAGGACTTCTATTCTGAATGCACACAATTGTTTGTGATGCTTCCCCCCATAAGAACATTGGCAAGTCCAAATCATGCATCATGGCCTTGACAAATTCTTCAATGGACCTATTCTTTCGTTCTCCTACACCATTATGTTGTGGATTATAGGGGAAAATCAACTCCCTCTTAATCCTAGCTTGTTTGTAGAAAGCAATAAGCTCCTTCGAGGTGTATTCTCCTCCATTGTTAGATCTTAGAATCTTGATTTTTTTGCCTATCAAGTTTTCCACTTTAGCTTTGAATTACTGGAATTTGTCGAATACCTCATCCTTAGTCTTCAAGAGATGTATCCCTGTCTTACGGGAGAAGTCATCAATAAATGTCACATAGTACAACAAATCACCAAACGATTTCACATGCATTGGACCACATACATTAGAATGAATCAAGTCCAAAGCTTCCTTAAATCTTTTGTCACTAGAAATTGTTTCTTGATGTTCTTCCCAAGAGCACAACCTTTGCATACACCATCGTTTTTATTTGTAGTTCAGGAACCCCTGACACTATTTGACTCAACTCAGGTAATGCTCTAAAATGAGGATTCCATCCATTTTGTTCCATAACTCACCTGGATTTATTTTGTCATGTACTAGTGCTTAATCTAGTTAAATTATAATTCTAACATTCTTCCATCACGAATCCCAATAACCCTAGCATCATCTATACTAGAGCCCTTGGACCAAACTAGTACTTTTCCATCCACAAAAGCAACTCTATGCCCTTTATCTTCTAAACAAGAGATAGAGACAAGATTCTTTTTCAAACCTGGTACATAGAGAACATTGTTCAAATGTACATTGTTACTAGGTTCCAACTCTATGGATGCTTTTCCGACTCCTTTGATTGCATAACTATTATTGTCTCCTAGTTCAACCCTTTGAGACAACTTTTTTTTTTCTCTTGTCATGCTTGAAAGATTCCCATGCTCTTCGGTCATGTGCCTTGAAGCTCCACTATCTACCAGCCACATGTCAACGTCATCTGCAAGGGAAATTGTCAAAGTAGAATAGTAAAAGAAATCCTTATCACTTTTGGTCTTCTTTGGTTTTTCATCTTCAACATCTGCAGTGGAAGCATGTTATTTCCCTTTTCTCTTCTTGTTATTAGCCATGATAAGACAATCTCTCTTGAAATGTCCATATTCCTGATAGCTAAGCCACATGACACAAGGACATGGGACACAGGGGACACGGGGATATGATTATTCAACATGAGACATAACGACCTTAGAAATAGGACACGATGGACACATTATATATATATTTCTAATTTCTAAAAAATATGGATTAGGCACTATATATATATATATATATATATATATATATATATATTAGTGCCTAATCCATATTTTTTAGATATATATATCTAAAAATATATCTAAAAAAATATGGATTAGGCACTATATATATATATATATATCTATATATATATATCTATATCTATATATCTATATATATATATATATATATATATAGTGCCTAATCCATATTTTTTAGAAATTAGAACATCTACAAATATGAATTGTGATGATATCTTTTTAGTAATTTAGTATTTACAATTTTAGAACTAGTTAGTTTATTAGTTTATTGCATCAATGATCTTCATAGTTCAATGTTCATTGTTCATGTTATTAACAATTGTTCAACCACATAAGGAACTAGAAATTTAGAAATATCATGATCGATAAAATAAAACTAGAAATTTAGAAGTAGAATTTAGATATTAAAACCATAAATTGTAGATTTTTTATTAAGTCATCAAAATCAAAGTGTATTACATAGATACCAAGGGAATGCCACTGGAGATTACAAAATAGAGTAGATACGAAATAGGTAGGAATATCATAGCTCGTTAGTGGTACTGGTTGTGACTCACTAGTCATGACTATCAATAGTTTAGGTCCTCCTTCACATCATAATCACCATCTCTACCATGGCCATCTGACTCTGCTCCATCCTCCTCTATGCCCAATCCAAGATCTCCTGCTCATTTGATGGTGTGGAGGATGATCCCTCAAGAGACTCATCATCATAAGTGACTTGCTCTAGCACTGGGTCATTCAAATCCATGTTGGCTAACGCCTCACGAACAAACACGAAATTGACAGAAAAATGAAAAAAAATCAAGGTGCGATGCTTTTTACTTTGTGATTTTAATGGGACACGTGTCCTAAAATCAAGACACGTTAGGGTACATGTCCAACATGACCCAAACATGTATCCTGATTTTAGGACACATTGAAAAACGTGTCAGACACTTTTTATGGGTTGTGTCGTGTCTGACATGTGAAAAGCGGGACACGAGACCCCTAAGGACATGTTCTATGACTTAGCTTGACATCCATAACATTGGATCTTTGACAAGTCTTTCTTCTTCTTAATGGAAGATCCTCTTCTTGATTTATTGTGTTGAGGACCAAACTTCTTTTTTTCCTTGTTCTTGAAACAAGCTACAAGGGCTTGAACTTTCTCATCTTGATGATCTCTAGTCATCAATCTTGCTTTTCCTTGAGCACACGATGTCTATAGTTGTTCAAATGTAGGAACTTCCTTCCAACTGCTTACACCGGTTGCAAAAGCATCTTATGATCTAGGAAGACCATTGAGTGATGTAATCACTAGTTCTTGATCAAGAATGGATTCTCCAATTGCTTGTATCTAATCTCTTATTTGAGAAATCCTTACGAAGTAAGAGGCCACAATGTTGTGTTTAGTCATCCTTGTATTTTGAAGTTCATTCTTCAAGCTCATTGATTCACTAACATTCTTGATAGTGTAGAGATTCATTAGGGCATCGTACATCTTCTTTGAAGTATCAAGTTTTGCAATGTAGGGAACCAAATGATCCCTAATGGAGTCCACTGTAATGCTCATAGCATTGATGTTGTCCTCTTTGAACCATGCTTTTCTTGCATCATCTTCTGGTTCAACAACCTTTCTTTTCACAATGTCCAAAACCTTGCTTTTGACAAGAGGAATATCTATTCTAAATTTCCAAGCTCTAAAATCAGATGCTCCCTCTAGTTTGTTTTTATATTTCATGGAAGAAGCCATAGAAACCGATCTTCAAGGACTTGAATAAAATGATCTCTAGGGTTTTGTTAAGGTGATCTCAATGTTCCCTTCTTCCTTCACCAAAGCTCTGATGTGTTGAAGAAAGTGTAACTAGGTTCGGTCTTCATAATGACACATTCCAATGTAAATGATGTAAGTTGTATCTAGGAAAAATATTTTGTGAATTTGAGTCATGGGTTTCATGCTCAAACATGTATTTGTTTTAGTAGCTCTCATTATGAGCTCTAGGCTAGGTGATAGGTTTGTGTCATTGATGTAAATGTTTACACTTAAAGATGTACAATGTATGACTCCAAGATCAAGGGCAGAATCATGGTGCAAGACTCCTTCCAAGTCAAGATCAAAAGGATAGCAATTAACCCCTCCAAACGAATATGGAAGAAGCAATGTATTTTCGGCATAAATATATATTTATATTTGAGTGTTCACGTCGGCTTAGAGGCATGTTATGTTGGCCGAATGAACAACCCTCATATGCTATAAATATAGGTCTCTCCTCATCTATTTGGATATATCATCACAAGATCAATTGGGTCTCACTCCACGCGAAGAAGTCTGTCCAAGAGTGCGAATTAAGGGAGCCGCAGAAGAAGTCTGTCCACAACCGCAGAGAAGCCTTGTCCATAGCCGCAGAAGTCTGTCACACGTGCGAGGGCAAGGCATCACTTAAACTGCCCTCATCATCAAGAAAAAATCTCGGTCTTGGGTCTATCTTAAAGGCAGATTCATGGGAAGAAGAACGACTGCTGAAGCAATGGTTTAGGAGGGCTAGAAGAGCCCTAAACCCTCCACACGTGCGAAGGTACTGGTCACCATTAGGGATGTGTTACAGTCCCATGACATCTTCATGATTAGAGCTGATTTGAAGCCTAAAGGATTCGGTTGTATGCCTAGAAGAAATCTACTAGCGTAGCAAAGCAAGGAGAAGGTTTCTAGACCAAGTGGATCACCCACACGTGGGAAGGAAAGTGTCATCTTCAGATCTGCTGCTAGGGTTTCTAAACAGTCTTCTTGAAGAGAGCATATCATCTTGTTGAAAGCAAGCGTTGAAGAGATCCACTAGGCTAGTGGATTATTTTGGACAAAGGAGGCTTGGAAGGAGAAGAGGAAGGAAGAAAGAAGTCAGATCATCCATTCATGAGAGCAGATCTGATCCATGGGGCGGCAGGTCAAAGAATTGCAGTAGCAGAATGATCTAGCCTTGATCTTGGAGTCACATTGGTAAGAAGGGTCTTGTGTTGGTCTTGGAAATTTTGACAAGTGAAGATATCGTAAGAAGAATTATCGTGGGTTTTTCCTCTCAAATTTGGAGAGGTTTTGCCCTGGCTGCTGCCTATATCTTGTGTTACTGTTCTTTCATTTATCATGCATGATAGCTGGTTGATGAAGTTAATAATCACTAACATATAAAAGATCTTGTTTGAATAAATCTAATGGCAAATTTACTTCACAAGCAGTTATTAAGATAGAGAAATAATTAAATTCTCAAGCCCTTAGATTTCTCAACATTGTATCAGAGGGAGGGTAGCAGATCAAGGAAGGGCTGATAAAGAACAGGCAATGCAGCTGAAGTGGAAGGCAAAGCAAGATTCAAAATTCAGATCCACATCCTGAAACTCCAAGGTCTATCAAAGTAAGGAATCTATAAGAGGAAAATATCAAGAATCCTCTTACTTAGGTTGAAAAGCAGATCCTCAAGGATAAAGCAAGCAGATCTCAAATTCCCTAGCATTCAAGGGTAGTCAAGCTTCCTCAAGCTCCTTCAAGTCAGCCATCTAAAGTCAAGCTTCAAGGATCATTACATCAAGTAAGTATCTTATTGATTTGAGCAAATCTAATCTTGAAAAGGATGCCTTTTTGCAAGAAAAGAAATAAGTTAGTTGGAGTTGCCAACTTCCTTGCTTGGAAGAAGAGGACTGATCTCACTTTGAAAGAACAAGAAGTTATTGATTATGTACAAAAGAAAATTGCTGCTCCTTCTGATAGTCAAGAACTAGCTAAGCATAACAAGAACGAAGTGAGAGCTCAAAACATTCTCATAGAATCTATCAAGGACTCTTTGATTCCTTACGTAGCCAAGCTTGAAACAACCAAAGAGATCTATTACAAACTGATAGATTTATTCTCCGCCAGCACCGCAGGAGAAGGGATCTCTGAGGAATGAGTTATACAAAATGAATATCAGCAAAGAAGAAGGTATAACTTCATATTTCATGAGGGTCTCTGAAATAAGAGATCAGTGGCAGGAACGAGGAGAAATCATGTCTGATCAAGAGATGACTACGATAGTGCTGAATGCATTACTTGAGGAGTGGGGAAACTTTACAACAAGCATATGGGCCAAGAAGGAGGAATCCACACTCAATGATCTATGGGCAATATGCAAAGTGGAAGAAGCCCGATTAAAGGCCAAGGAAGATATTGCAGTTGGATCCAAAGAGCAAACATTTGCTGCCATGTTTAAAAGAAAAGGGAAGTTCGGAAAGTTTGAAAGATCTAGTCACCAGCAACATCCCAGGAAAGATATGTCAAAGATTCAATGCTTTGAATCTCACGAATATGGACACTACCGAAGAGATTGTCCCAAGCAAAAGATGAATGGAAAGAGGAAATATGAAGCAGCTCATGTCGCTCAGGAAACAAAAGACAATGAAAAGAAGCCAAATAAGGAGGAGCCTCAGGATTTTTACTATGATTAAAAGATCACTTCCTGTTTTCTTTCATAGGTCTTAGTTAGCATAGCATGTTGTGATTCATGAACTGATTATGGATTTGGTAACATCCATGGATGAACTATTGATGAGTGAGGATATGTTGAATCCTCTGGAAATACTGTTAATGGTTATGATTAATGTACATTGTATTTCTTGATGTAAGGATTCTAGGTAGAAATGAAATTGTTATGTGTAGGTAATTCTAAGATGAGAACATCTTGGTTCTTCGAATCTTTGAAGAATTTCTACAGGAAAATATCCTCTGTAAAGAATCCAGGTCAATGGTACTTATCAAATACATTGCAGGTCAAAGATCCCTCAAGATGTCCATTGCAAGAATCATGATATGATTTAAGACAAATAAGGTATGTAAATTTTGTTTAATATTATAATATCATGTCACATGGTTGCAGGTGGCATGGATCAAGCATGATCAAGAGAAAAAGGATCTCATCGTTTGAAAGGTTTAAAGATGAAATCAACATAATATGTCCTCATATGGAGTATGAGGTAGTTGACTACATTTAAGGAACTCTGATATGAAGCCCTTGGGAATGAAAGGTGCAAGGATGATAGAGATCGTGAGATATGCAACCATGATTGAAGCAGTCAACATCCAGAGAAGATTTGATGAGGAAATCTCCCAGAAAGATATGTAGAGTTGGATAGAAGTCTGAAAAGTTGAAGACCCTTGACTAGAGATACCTACGGAGATGTGTCAACATGTATGCAGTGTTGATTTGGGGTAGCATCGGATGTGCTCTAGCCACGAAAATTGGTGGAGAGGCTAAAGCACATGAGATCTCCAAGACCCAGAAATGGTTTGGGCAGAATCTAACCAGTTTGGGAGATATTAAAATAATGAATATTTTTAATGGAGTTCCCAAGTCTAAACATAGGAAAAATAAAATATTAATGTGAATTAATATAAAACTGAGCTAGAATGGTCCAAAAGTCATGGATCAAGCCAAATCTAATCTTAGCCGTTGATTAGGGATTTAATCTCGGCCGTTGATGGACCAACGAGAAAAGCATAAGAGGAGGCTTGAGGGTCAGTTGGAGAACACATCGAGTTGATCAAGATTTCGACTTTCTGGCGTTGGGTTTGTTGAGGAAGTCTAGAGAGTGATTAGAGTTGCAACTAAGGGGTAGTGAATACAGAAGTAGAGAGGCAAAGATAGCATCGGGAGGATTAACGCAGTAGCTGAGAGTGAGACACGCAGAACCAACCAGGGCTTCACATAGAACCAGCCAGGGCTCACGCAGAGGCAGCTAGGAGCTGCGCAGTGTCTCATAGGGCTAGCATGGGTGACGCAGAGTGCCAGAGGGCCGACGTAGTGCCTCTAGAGGTTGATGCAGGCCAAGCCAGAGTGGCGCTGGGTAAACGCTAGGCCAGAAAGGGCTACTGCTGTCCCTAGAGGCTGACGCTGGGGTTTCGTGGGGCAGATTGGAGCTGTGAAGCTGCCGGAGTGATTATCTGGTGTTTTAGCTGGAACATCTATCTTCGACTGAGAGGCACTACTGCCGAGATTATTCTCTGTTGGGTGAGCCAGTTTTGGCACCTAGATTGTATTCTGAAACTGCTTAATAAATCAAACTCTCAGATAGCTGCATCGATTTTCCTGCATTGGGTTTTTCTAGGGACATTGGTCCAAAAACAACAGTGTCACTTGTGTGCTTGTTTTGTTTCCTTCAGTTGATGATCTGTAATGTGTTGAGCATGTACTTGTATTTATTTTCAGTATTTATATGGAAAATAATTTGTTAATTAATCAAAACAAGTAGGCAGAAATAAATTAGTTAGTACAAGAAGAATTTATAACGGTTAGACTTAGAAATTCCAACATGCAGGATGTTGATATCTACAAGGAGATGTCACTAGAAAAAGGCCATCACCAAAATGGTAATATGTGATTTATTTTTGGTTCCTGACTTTTTGGATAAGTTTGGGTATGTATGCAGGGCCTTGATAAGAAGAGTTGTGAAGGATGTCACAACTATGTACCTCGAGATATAGAGCAATCACCGCTCAAAGAAAGGTGGAGCTAGATGGCCCTATGAAGGAAGCCCCAGATGCAAATTCAAGGAGGATGCTTTCCAGGAAAGAAGGAATGACATGATGAAGGAAAGTGATGGATGGCTGAACCCTACATATGAAGAAATTGATGACATCGAGGTGTTGGATCATCAGTCAACTAGAAGACACTATAAAGCACTGATGATAGAGTCCCTGTTTAAGAGGGAGCTTTGGAAGATTCCTATGAGTAAAGGAACATGAGTAAGTTTTTGAGCAACGAGAAACTTGGAACTCATCCTTGGTTAAAGGGAGAGTTAGACATGACATTCTTGTCTTCAGTTTGGAAGAAAGAATGGAGGATTGTGTAATCATCTGGCATCCGACACTCTTTGAGGATGTGGTAGGGCATCCAAGACAAGAGTGGGCAAGAGGATCGGTATTCTTGAGGGCTGGGAACCCAAGATGAGAATAGTCCTAGTAGGGAATACTCGGAGAATATTTGGGTGGGCATGACCCTAAGAGAGACAATGATGATATGTGTCTATCAGTCATTGGTCTCGCCAACATTGTGCTCTAATCTAATTGAGAGATAGAGCTATTAGTCAAGGCCTTGCTATATGGAAACAATGTTGGTTGGAATGATGCTATAATAGATGGATTGCAAATCCGTTCTTCTTATGAGAATTCTTCTGTGAACTTGAAAAATTGTCCAAGGACCATGTATATATGAATACCTCCCTAGTTAGAGGGAGTGTTGAAGAAAGTGTAACTAGGTTTGGTATTCATAATGACACATTCCAATGTAAATGATGTAAATTGTATCTAGCAAAAATATTTTGTGAATTTGAGTCATGGGTTTCATGCTCAAAAATGTATTTGTTTTAGTGGCTCTCATTATGAGCTTTAGGACAGGTGATAGGTTTGTGTCATTGATGTAAATGTTTACACTTAAATATGTACAATGTATGACTCCAAGATCAAGGGCAATATCATGTTGCAAGACACCTTCCAAGTGAAGATCAAAAGGCTAGCAATTAACCCTTCCAAACGAATATGGAAGAAGCAATGTATTTTCGGCATAAATATATATTTATATCTGAGTGTTCACGTCAGCTTTATATCACATTCACATCGGCTTATAGGCATGTTATGTTGGCCTAATGAACAACCCTCATACACTATAAATATAGGCCTCTCCTCATCTATTCAGATATATCATCACAAGATCAATTGGGTCTCACTCCATGCGAAGAAGTCTGTGCAAGAGTGCGAATTAAGGGAGCCGCAGAAAAAGCCTGTTCACAACTGCAGAGAAGCCTGTCCATAGCCGCAGAAGTCTGTCACACGTGCGAGGGTAGGGCATCACTTAATCTGCCCTCATCATCAAGAAAAAATCCCAGTCTCGGGTCTATCTTAAAGCCAGATTCAAGGGAAGAAGAACGATTGTGGAAGCAAGGGTTTAGAAGAGCCCTAAACCCTCCACATGTGCGAAGGTACTGGTCACAATTAGGGCTATGTAACAATCCCATGACATCTTCATGATTAGAGCTGATTTGAAGCCTAAAGAATTTGGTTATATGCCTAGAAGAAATCTACTAGCCTAGCGAAGCAAGGAGAAGGTTTCTAGACCAAGTGGATCACACACACGTGGGAAGGAAATTGTCATCTTCAGATCTGCTGCTAGGGTTTCTAAATAGTCTTCTTGAAGAGAGAAATTCATCTTGTTGAAAGCAAGTGTTGAAGAGTTCTACTAGGCTAGTGGATTATTTTGGACAAAGGAGGCTTGGAAGGAGAAGAGGAAGGAAGAAGGAAGTCAGAGCATCCATCCATGAGAGCAGATCTGATCCATGGGACGACAGGTCAAAGAATTGCAGTAGCATAATGATCTAGCCTTGATCTTGGAGTCACATTGGTAAGAAGGGTCTTGTATTGGTCTTGGAAATTTTGTCAAGTGAAGATATCATAAGAAGAATTACCGTGGGTTTTTCCTCTCAAATTTGGAGAGGTTTTGCACTCGTTGCTGCCTATATCTTGTGTTACTGTTCTTTTATTTATCATGCATGATAGTTGGTTGATGAAGCTAATAATCACTAACATATAAAAGATCTTGTTTGAATAAATCTAAAGGAAAATTTACTTCACAAGCAGTTATCAAGATAGAGAAATCATTAACTTCTCAAGCCCTTAGATTTCTCAACATGATGTCATGTTGATTTTCTTAGTGCAATTAGGGTTCGTACAATATTTCTAAAATTTTGATAATTACTTTTGATGTAGATCTTCTTTTAAACTTATTCCAATATATCATTCAATCGTTACACTTCAGAAATTCAACCATAAAGAACAGTGGAACAATAGAGATCACAACACACAAAAGAAGACAAGACTTACCCTGGGAAAACCCACAAAGGGGAAAAGCCTAGAAACCTTTTTCAATAGAGAAATTCTTCTCGTTCAATAAGACACACCTACACCTATGGTTAAACTTGGCCTTCTCCTCCAAGTCAAGTCACCTAATCTGATCTTGCACTTAGCTCTGTCTGTCTGACCCAGAATTTTGGCTCTCCTGCAATAGCTAGTTTCTCTAGAAATTTCGGCTCTGCAATAGTTGCCCCATTAGCCTAGAAATTTCTGTCCCCTGCAATAGTTGCCCCAAAAAAATGCGAACTAGGGAGAGAGAGAGACTAATTCACATGTGCGAGTTGTAAGAGAGAGAGAAGAGATATTTCAGCCTTCGTCCTACTTCATCCTTCTAGTCCTTTGCTTCCTTGCCCAGAAACTGTCTTGTGTGAGAGAATGTGAATGCCCAAATGGAGGAAGTCAAGTTGCCTTTATATAATAGACTGTTTTGAGTAAATGGACGTGTGTTTTGGCCAAAGCCGACTTGACTTGGAGGGAAGTCGACTCGTCATTTTTGGTGCCAAAATTTACATTTCAAAAATTAAAATTTTCATCTTTAAAAAGTTGCAATGGGACTTTGATACAAAATACATTTTCTTTTGACTCAAGCATTTATAAATATGCTTTACAATGATGAATACAATTACATCAAATGACCAAATGTATATTATGAAGACCGACCATAGTTACAATTTCAACATTCATGTTCCTACACTAATTCACCATTCTGCATTCTTTTTTGAATTTATGTGTGTCAAAACATATATTATATAAAAAATTCTCTTGGAATGTTTTGCTTCGAGAATCTTAAAAATTGGCGCTTTGCTTTTGGTCCCAACAACTTTTGATGTGACCCTCTATTACTTTATTTCCACAGACAATTTTCTTTTCTTAACAAGAAAAGGAATTTTTGTACTATAAAAGGCCATGGTCTAACCGTATCACGGTGTAATACAATCATAGAGAAAAAACTATAGCCATCCTCCAAAATTTCCAAGCCTGGACTCCAAAACCCCTATAGAATGCCTCACCAAATTCTATAAACATTAACATGACAAGAGTATATCCAAAC
Source organism: Pinus taeda (assembly GCA_000404065.3). Taxonomy (NCBI): domain Eukaryota; kingdom Viridiplantae; phylum Streptophyta; class Pinopsida; order Pinales; family Pinaceae; genus Pinus; species Pinus taeda. The sequence goes on from APFE030407633.1 coordinate 18,458, forward strand.
CATTTTATTATTCCTAATCTGAATGTTGAGTGTTGAACGCTGCAGATTTGAATGTCGAGGATTTGAAGTCGATCTGATTGCCCTAGCATCGAATGCTGCTACTAGTGTTTGTTGAAACTTTCCAGAGCACTGCTTGTGTTAAAATTGGTAGCTAGGGCCAAACTCCATGTGGGTCATCTTATTAATGGAAGCTGATATTTTTCTTGGATCCCTCTCATCGAGAGGTGTAGGACTGATCTAAAGATCATCCGATTCTGATAAGTATTCATGGAGATATGAATTTATTTGTGTTATGGACAATTCGTCAAGGCCGGCCAGCAACCAAATAACCCCCTCTTGTGCTCTACGTTTTAGTATAAATAGAAGAGGACTTTAAGTCATTTGACACTCATTCACTCTTGTGATCTCTCTTCATCCTATTTTGGGTTTGATGAAGATGAGATCTAGAGGGAGTGCCCTAGGATATACGCTGCCCTAAGATAACATGCCATAGATCTAAACGCAGTCATGGGAGAATAGGCTCTACGTTGCTATAATGGAGAAGCCTAATGCAGCCATGGAAGAAGCGCTTCTGTTATCATGAAGAAATGTCTACGCTGGCATGGAAACAAAGTCTATGCTGCCCTAATGAAGATCAAGCTACAGCCATGGAGAAACTTATACGTTGCCCTAAATTACAGTCACGGAGAAGACCTAGACACAGTGAAGGAAGGAGCCTAATTGAGACCTATATGCTGTCCTAAAAGGGTTCTAATCACTGTACAAAAGAGCCCTAATCTGTTGATCAAAGGGGTCTCCTTATACGCAGTCAATGAAGTTATCTAGCCACAAGTAAAGGAGATGCCTAGCCGCAGTTTGATAAGAGATCTATCAACTGTCTAGGGAAACATCTATACGCTACAAAAAAGTCCTTAAGAACCCTAGCCGCAGTCCTAGGAGGATACATCAAGTCACAGTTCATGCCCTAGCCACAGTTGGGATGTGCCCTATCCACTGTTTGGAGGAAGGCTCTAATCTGCAGTTGAGGAAGCCTGATCCGCAGCTAAGAAGAGCTCAAATCTGCTGTCCAAGGAGGAGCCCTAATCTGCTATCAAGCCTCTGTAAAGTGCAGCCATAATCCGCAGCATATGAAGGACAAATGTAGTTGTTTGTGCAACCCTTAATCTCAGCTAGTCAATGAAGCCCTAGCCGCATCAAGAGGAGCCCTCATCATAGCGTGTAGAAGTCTAGATGGATAACATTGATATCTTTGTATGTTGTTGGTAACAACAAGATAAATAAGGCAGTCTTAAGTAACTATAGCCTAGCTGTTCTGCTAGGCTACAAGCCATAGCAAGCAGCCAAGGCTAATATGCAATAAAGTTGATGTTGTATGTTAAGAGCATCATAAGTATTGCAACAGCGTGATGTGAGTAGTATAGCAACAAGGTATTGCAGCATGATGATGATGATATATTGCAGTATGCCTTGAGTGTATGATTGGGTGTAACACAGTGACAGGTGCAATTGATGATGAAGTACAACATAATAGTCATTGAGTGTAGATCTGTGATGGTGCAGCATTGAGTGCAGACCAGTGATGAGTACAACATTGGGTGCAGATCCGTGATAAGAGCAACTCAATGATTGGAGCAGCACAGTGACAGGAGCAACAACATGAAGTGCATATCATGGTCTTTAAGGTCCAGCACTGTGATGATAAGTGCAGCATGGTGCAGCACGGTGAGGTACAACAAGTGGATGAGATGCAACACTATGATAGGTGAAGGAGTCACCTTGGAGAATCAGTTGAAGCATCATGTTTTCAATTGATCTCATGTAGATATAGAAAGTCAATGTGTTGACTTCTGTTGTAAATGTACTATCTCTCTCTCTCTCTCTCTCTCTCTCTCTACTGAACTATTGAAGAACATAGAAGAAGAATTGATCAAGGGTTTCCCCACATTGGGGTTTGTCCCTGGCTAGCACCACATCTTGTGTCCTCTTGTCTTGGCTTGTCTTCTGCGATTTATGTTTATGTTCTATCTGCAGTTTACTTTAATGCTGATGTGATTGCTAATCTGGAAAAGATATTGAGCTAATTGGGAAAATTGAAATAAATTGCTCTAAGCATAGAACATACCTAAAATTAACATGGTATCTGAGCTGAGGTGAAGACAAAGCCCAAGCAAGAGTGAAAGAGCAATCGCCGAAGACAATTGGGAAAGTACAAAAGGATCAATGGGTTCCTCATCCCTCTTCAAATTCACCGAGGGTGAAGTTGAAGAAGAGAATATTATTAGAATGACGCAGCGGAAGCATCTGATGGCCTTCAGATCACTTCAATGGGAAGTCTGCATCTAAGGGTGGAAGGAAAGGCAGATGCCTTGGTTGTAATAAGTTCGCCCATTATGCGAAGGAGTGTCCGAATGATAGAGACACATCTCTTGATGAAGATTACAATCATTCCAGGGACATCTTCAATGGTCAGAGGAATGACAAGTAATGCAGGTCATCAAGGAAACGATTGACTCTTCAGAGAAAGCAAGGAACCCCAGGTGTGAAGAATCAAATGTTGTTTTTGATAAGATAAAGAAGTGCTATCTTGTATCGGCCCTCTCCTCCAGATTCTTTGGGAATCTGGCTTATTGATTGCAGTGGTTCAAGGCACTCCATCGAATAGAAGGGTGCTCTCTCTCTCTAATTTGGTAGAGATGGAAACATTTGTGGGATTATACTTGGAGCCGTTGCCACCTCTCCTGGAAAGGGTGTTACCCCTCAATTGAATGAGGGTAAGTTGGTAACTCGATTCATTTACAAGAATCTCTTTTATGTACCTAATTGCAAGAAGAACCTAGTGTCCATTTCGGCAATGGAAGTCAAAGGTTTCAGGGTGGCATTCATCGATGGAAAGGTAAGTATTTGAAAATAGAATTTTCAAAGATGCTTTTTGAGTTCAAGGTTGGCGTTTGTATCAAGTTGCAGGATGGTCCATTGGGGACCATGTCAGTTGTCACATCTCATCTATAGCGTTGGAGGTCTACTTATTATGGGGCGCTACCCGATGTGAGTTAGATGGTGACAGGGATGCCTGAATTCAAAAGGAGCATGAAGGTACATGTCTGAGATGTACCAAAGGAAAATATTACCAGGGGACCATTCCCGTCATATAGCAGGTCCACAAGTTTGGAACAACCCGAGGAGTTTGAGATTCATGATCGAGAATCTCATGTATACAGGTGGAAGAAAGCCCTCTATGGTTTGAAGCAAAACACTCTGGGCGTAGTATGAGAGGATTGATAACTGTCTGATGAAGCTGAGATTCACTTGGAGTGAAACCGATCCAAACCATTACTCGAAGGTTGTGGATGATAAAACTCTCATACCGGCACCTTATGAGGACGACCTATTTCTGACAGGTGCAGACCCTCTCATTTGCAGAAGTAAGAGGGAGTTGGATTCCAGATGTGGAATAATAAACTGCAAGCCTGTGACTACCTCGAGGATCTTAACTTTCAGAAGTTATATGGTAGTGATGTCAGACCAGATTTGGGAAATGCCTCTGAGTTTCATAAACTCATTCGCGTTGATGTTCTTGTTGAACTTTCGTCCAAACATATGTTTTGCAGTTAGCATGGTGAGCTGATATTTGGTTGAGCCTCACTGGATTGGTGCCAAATATCTTCTAAGATATCTCCGGGGCACAATCTCTCATGGATTGAGATACATTGCCAGAAATATGAAACTACATGATTATTTGAATGTTGACTAGGCAGGCAGTGTGGAGGATCACTAGAGCACTTCTCAGTGCTGATTCTCTTTGGATTCTGCTTCAATATCATGGATGAGCAGGAAGCATAAGTCGGTTGCTATAAGCACCGCCGAGACCAAATACATAGCTACGTGTATGATCTCGTGTGAAGTTGCCTAGTTGTGGAAGCTCATTAGTGCGTTGTTTGTACACATGATGAATACCATTGTGATTCTTTGTGTCAACTGGGGGGGGGGGGATTCGATTATTGAGAAATCCCGTATTCGATGATTGCTCCAGTAGATAGACATCACATACTACTTTATCTGGGATATTGTAAGTCGATGAGCGAGGAAGCTCCATTGCATTGAGATTGATGTACAGGTCGCATACACTTTGTCAAAGCCTTGGGAAAGGTCAAATCTATGACTTTCCCGAACGACTTGGAGTCGTTGAGAGACCTTCTTATAAGGGTCCTGCATGTTGCATGCATTGAGCTTTGGGAGCTCTGGGGGGCTTGGGGTACTTATTGGAGCAACATACGACTATAGGGCGACTCACCCTCCCCTGGTGGTGCGCTATGTACAGGATGATTAGTTCTCCTGTGGGCCAGGATTATTAGTTCTCCGTAGAAACTATGGAACAGGGTGATTAGTTCTCCTGTGGGCCAGGATGATTCGTTCTTCCTGGCGACTATGGAACATGATGATTAGTTCTCCTGTGGGCTAGGATGATTAGTTCTCCGTGGCATCCATTGGATAGGATGATTCGTTCTCCTGTGGACAAGATGATTAGTTCTCCTGTCAAGGCATCCTACCCATGCAGTCTGGGACTCATGGGAAGTACCTCTCATATGATCAATGAGCAGGGAAATGAGTTTAGGGACCATAGTAGTACTATCGATGGACGCATCGTTGTATCTACCGTATTCCCTATGCTAGGATGACCTCCATTGATCTGGGATCAGTATGAGTGATTTGAGACACTCTCTTGAGATATTGATCTAGGATCAATTAAAATGACTTCGGGTCAGTAAGAGTGATATGACACACTCTCTTCAGATGAAACTGACTTCGGGTTAGTAGAGAATGGTATGAGACATTCTCGATCAATTCTTCTTCTGCATGGTTCAGCAGAGAAGAGCAGAGCAGAGCAAAGCAGAGTAGAGCAAAGCAGAGCAGAGCAAAGCAAAGCGGTGCAGGGCATTGATGGCAGAGATAGTACAGTCAGACATATGGATTAGCGGATGGAGTTCTCCCTAGTTGAGAGGGAGTGTTAAAATTGGCAACTAGGGCCAAACTCCATGTGGGTCATCTTACTAATGGAAGCTGATATTTTTCTTGGATCCCTCAAATCAAGAGGTGTAGGATTGATCTAAAGATCATCTGATTCCGATAAGTATTCATGGAGATATGAATTTATTTGTGTTATGGACAATTCATCAAGGTTAGCCAACAACCAAATCAGCCCCTCTTGTGCTCTATGTTTTAGTATAAATAGAAGAGGACTTTAAATCATTTGACACTCACTCATTCTTGTGATCTCTCTTCATCCTGTTTTGGGTATGATGAAGATGAGATCTAGAGGGAGTGTCCTAGGATATACGCTGCCCTAAGATAACATGCCCTAGATCTAAATGCAGTCATGAGAGAATAGGCTCTACGTTGCTATAATGGAGAAGCCTAATGCAGCCATGGAAGAAGCCCTTCTGTTATCATGAAGAAATGTCTACGCTGGCATGGAAATAAAGTCTATGCTGCCCTAATGAAGATCAAGCTACAGCCATGAAGAAACTTATACGTTGCCCTAAATTACAGTCACAGAGAAGACCTAGACACAGTGAAGGAAGGAGCCTAATTGAGACCTATATGCTGTCCTAAAAGGGTTCTAACCACTGTACAAAAGAGCCCTAATCCGTTGATCAAAGGGGTCTCCTTATACGCAGTCAATGAAGTTATCTAGCCACAGGTAAAGGAGATGCCTAGCCGCAGTTTGATAAGAGACCTATCAACTGTCTAAGGGCACATCTATACGCTACAAAAGAAGTCCTTAAGAACCCTAGCGACAGTCCTAGGAGGATACATCAAGTTGCAGTTCATGCCCTAGCCACAGTTGGGATGTGCCCTATCCATTGTTTGGAGGAAGGCTCTAATCCGCAATTGAGGAAGCTTGATCTGCAGCTAAGAAGAGCTCAAATCTGTCGTCCAAGGAGGAGCCCTAATCTGCTGTCAAGACGCTGTAAAGTGCAACCATAATCCGCAACATATGAAGGATAAATGTAGCTGTTTGTGCAACCCTTAATCTTAGCTAGTCCATGAAGCCCTAGCTGCATCAAGAGGAGCCCTCATCAAAGCATATAGAAGTCTAGATGGACAGCGTTGATGTCTTTGTATGTTGTTCGTAACAACAAGGTAAATAAGGCAGTCTTAAGTAACTATAGCCTAGTTGCTCTGCTACGCTGCAAGCCATAGCAAGCAGCTAAGGCTGATATGCAACAAAGTGGATGTTGTATGTTAAGAGCATCATAAGTATTGCAGCAGCATCATGTGAGTGCTATAGCAACAAGGTATTGCAACATGCTGATGATGATATATTGTAGTATGCCTTGAGTGTATGGTTGGGTGTAATACAGTGACAGGTGCAACTGATGATGAAGTGCAGCATAGCAGTCATTGAGTGTAGATCTGTGATTGTGCAACATTGAGTGCAGATCAACGATGAGTACAACATTGGGTGCAGATACGTGATAAGAGCAGCTCAATGATTGGAGCAACAGAGTGACAGGAGCAGCAACATGAAGTGCATAGCATGGTCTTTAAGGTCCAACACTGTGATGATAAGTGCGGCATGGTGCAGCACGGTGAGGTGCAGCAAGTGGACAAGATGCAACACTATGATAGGTGAAGGAGTCACCTTGGAGAATTAGTTGAAGCAACATGTCTTCAACTGAGCTCATGTAGATATAGAAAGTCAATGTGTTGACTTCTGTTGTAAATGTACTATCTCTCTCTCTCTCTGCTGAACTATTGAAGAACATAGAAGAAGAATTGATCAAGGGTTTCCCCACATTGGGGTTTGTCCCTGTCTAGCGCCACATCTTGTGTCCTCTTGTCTTGGCTTGTCTTCTGCGATTTATGTTTATGTTCTATTTGCAATTTACTTTAATGCTGATGTGATTGCTAATTTGGAAAAGATATTGAGCTAACTGTGAAAATTGAAATAAATTGCTCTAAGCCTAGAACATACCTAAAATTAACAGCTTGGGACACTAAGTATGTAATTCCATACCCATTTTTCTTTTTTCCTTCTACTGTTTGGTTCTCTCATTCACACTAAAAACAATCAGCAGCATACACTATAAAAGCTCAGAAGCAAACAAGATTCAGAGAAGCAATAGAACTGGATTTACTGTGATCACCAGGAAAGGCAATGTGTTGTGCGGGATAAATTTTACACACCAAAAAGCGCTAGGGTGTGTGTAGTGAATCTTATAAAGAAGGTATAAGGAGGAGGTTGAGATCTGTGTTAGAATTTGGGCCCTAAGCACCTTGATGGAGGCACAATTTTTCACGGGACTTGGTTTGGCACCTTTGTCTTTTTGTTTTGGTGGGTCTGTCTACTTGAGTGGCAGTAGGCTGTTGGAGCTCTGTAGGGACTACAATACCTTAGAAATAGATGTTGGACAACATGTCGTTGGATGCAGGGAACAGGAAATGTGAGTGTCAGTTATAGGAAAAACGACAAGCTAATTTTTGGTGGAGTGGGAAACAGGAACAACGACATGAATAATGAATAGGAACAGTGAGTAGGAATAGGGAAAGGGTCGGTGAACAAGACCATGAACAATGTTAATTATTTATTTTACTACTCAACTTCAGTCTCTGATGTGTTCCCTTTTCTAAGGCGACAAAAATGCATTCAAGCATGACAATAGGGCAAGAAATTTAAGGACATGTGGAAACAAATGATCTAGTACAAGTGAAAATTGCTTCATCAACGAAAGCAAGGAAGTGGGTTTGGGTCAATGCCAAATAGTTTCGGGGCATTTTAAAGCAAAGGCTAGCCTGTCTAAAATGGGAGCAAACAAGGAAAAAACGGTCCCAAAAGAAAAGTATTTTGGCCTTTCGTAATAAGCATTATTCAAACAAGTCCGCTTTGCAAGCATGTGGCAACAACAGGCCCAGACGAGAAGTCATTGATGATTCTGCCTTCTATAGCCCCACATCCACATCTCTCACCTGGTCATCTGATCTTTATGTGCAAGAATTGTTAAGTGCAAAGAGGAGGTTGGACGTTTTAGAAGTTAAAGAGTAGGAAAGATATCATAAAAGTCATGTGATAACAACTGCAAATCAGTGTTTAGCAGAAAGCAATAAAGTTTTGAAGGAGCAAGTGACATGGCTACAAGAAGCTCTCTTGATAGGGAAGACAAAATGACAACGCGTGAAGATTGATGTGCAAAACATGAAGAAATCTGTATTGGAAAGTAAAGAGATGGTGAATTTGAAATCATCCCAGGATAAAGGGAAAGTGGTTGCTCAGATAGATAACCATGAAGTGAAAGCAAGAGAAGAATGGAAAGGAGGTTTCACAAAAGTTTCCAAAACTTGGGCACAAGTTATTAGCAATTCTGCTAATAGGGAAGAAGTAGCAAACATTCTGGTTGACAACGTGCAAGATAGAGAAAGCAAGGAAAGGCAAGATAGAGAAATAAACATAATTATTGAAGGGGAGAAAGATTATGGGAAAAATGAATGTACTCTTGACCTTGCAAGGGACTTCTTAAAAGACAAGTTGCTTTGGCAAGGGAAAATATGCCAAGCGTGGAGGGTGGGTAAGATTAGCGGTGAGAGAGCTAGGCCCATAAAAGTCATCATGCTTGGCATGCATGATAAACATATCATTCTAAGCAAGAAACAACTCTTGAGGGGCTCTCGCTTTTTTCTAGATGAAGATTTAACTATAAGACAACAAGAGGAAAGGAGGGAGGAAATGTCAAAGGTTAGGGCAACAAAGGACGAGGGCAAGAGAGCATAGATATATAAAGGTAAAGCTATGATTGTCCATTTTGGACTTCATTCTAAAACAGAGCAACAAGATGGTAACAAAGAAGAGGCAACAAATTCTTTAGTAGGAAATCATGCAACAAGGTCTGCATGGGCAAGCAGGGATGAAGACTCAACTGTGAGTCTTGTATGTTCGAACAAATAACAGTCAAGTCATACCTAGGTTTCTTTATGTTTAGTTTTTTGGAACTGTAGAGGTTACCCATGGAGACGAGGACCTGGGTTAGGGCCTGTTGTAGAAGGTAGAGAAATAATTTGTCCCATAGAAACACATGAACATGAAGGGTGCAAGACACCTTTGTTTGAAGGGTACTGGACGCTGACAGTGTGGAACAAGGCAGCAAGGAATGGCAAAAGACACAGAGGGTATCATGGTATTAGTGAGGGGAAACGAAGGTCGTTTCATTCAGCTAGAAAAAGAAGACTCAAATAAACAATTCATTTGGTTTAAAATATCACAAAATGTAAATCACATTAGAATTGCAACATGTTATTTTGTGCTGCAAGTTTCAAAAACATACAAAAGTAGAGTGCTTGACCACAAAGACCCGTTTGCAGCCTTAAAAGCAGATATTGCAACTTATTCTCAGTGAGGTGAAGTCCTTATAGTGGGTGATTTCAATGTTGTAAAGAAGATTGCGACCCTATCTGGCTTATAGAAGAGAGTAATCATTAGTGGGAAAGCATTTCAGAGGACAACAAGGGCTACAATCTCTTTGGTGAACAATTTCTTACTCTATGTGGGACTTTCAATTTAGTCATTTGAATGGTTTGACTAGATGGGTGAAGTCTGGTAGTTTCACTTGCACTACATACAATGGACCAAGTGCAGTAGATTATGTAATTTTCTTGCATGGTTTGTGTGAGAAAATGGAGGAAGTTTTGATTGGAGAGCAACTTTGGGATTTAAAATAGGATCACAAGCCAATTTACTTAAGTTTCTCTTGGACTGGAAAGAAGCAGTTAAAGTCAAAATCTTAGTATGTTCAACAAAATCTCCCAAACGGAAAAAATCTTTTTACTCCAAAAAATTGTAATACCTTCAAAAAATTGCTAAAGAGGCTCTTCGAGAAGGAGAAAATTCCAATCCATGGTCTTCATAGTCACGAATTAACACATTTAATTCAAAGCACGTTTGTAGAGTGCAAAAGAGCAAAAAATAAGAATTTTGAAACAAATTGCTTTCTGGTTAATGCTTGGTTTGATGAGGAATGCAAAAATGCAAGGTAATGTTTGAAAGAGTTAAACAAGGATAACATAAACCTCAAAACTTACAAACAAATGTTAAGAAAGAAAAAAGTTGATTTCATGGTCTCAAGGAGGGAAGAACTAATCTTCTTTTGGAAAAATGGACCCAAATTATTTTGGAAGGAGCTCCAACCAAGAAAGATGCAAACTGAAAATAGTATTATAGCTTCTCAATGGTTTGATTATGCAAGACAACTTTATGAGTAGGATCCCAAGGTTGACCCTCCTCCCTTGGTCAACACTGCTGCTGAGCTCTTCATGGTGCAAGAGGTAGAGATGGATATCAAGAAGTTGGGTGTTGGAAAAGCAAAAGACTTGGTTGAACTCCAAGCAAAGTATCTAAAGCGGGGCTTAAAAATTCTTGCACCTCACATTACAAAACTTTTCAACAACATCATGCAACAGGGGTTCCCCACAGATTGGACAACTAGTCTGGCAATACCTCTTTTCAAGAGTGGTGATGCCAATAATCCCTCCAATGATAGGACCATAATGATAAACCTCTTGTTTGCAAAGTCATTTGGAAGCATGCTAGAAAATAAAATCAGCAAGTGGGTGAAAGAAAGTTATAAACATGCTAAAGGGCAAGTAGGTTTCAGACCTAAACATTCCACAATTGATCATGGTATAACTTTAATGCACATCATTGAAAAGGTTTGGGAGAAAAAGGAAGAAGCCTTTTGTTGCTTTGTTTATTTCAGAAACCCTGTGACACGATCCCTAGGGATAAGCTTTGGCACAAAATGGAGGAACTTGGGGTTCCTAGGCATCTTAGAGCAGCTGTGCATAGGTTGTATGAAGAGGTGAAAGTCAAAATTAGAACTTCAATAGGCATCTCCGAAAGTTTTAGAACTGATATTAGGGTTAATCGAGGATGCCCATTGTCTCCTACTCTTTTTGGTTTATATACTGACGAACTTGAAGAGTGTTTAAATTCACAAGGGGGTGATGGTGTCCATTTGGGCGAGTCTGTTATGAGGCTTCTTTTGTATGCAGATGACCTTATTCTAATTGCTAAATCTTCTCTTGGTTTGTAAGAGCACTTACTTTCCCTTGAGCATTTTTGTAGTAGGGTGGGGATGCAAGTCAATGTTAGCAAGACAAAAGTGGTGGATTTCTGTAGCAAAAGAAAACATAACCAACATAAGCTCTACTTTGAAGGCAACACTCTTGAAGAAGTTGCAGATTACAAATTCCTCAGAATTGACTTCAAGAGAAATCTAAGTTGGGAAGGCTGCAGAAAGAAAAGAACTTTGGGGGGTTGAAAATCATTTTATGCTTTTCAAAATAGGTGTAGAGAGGTAGAGTTATGGAATTGGAAGACCACTCAAACTCTTTTTGGGCTTTTAGTGGTTCTGATGATTCTCTACGCTTGTGAACTTTGGGGCAGTAGTACATCTGACGTATAGTGGAAACAAATTGAGAAAATTCAAAAGCTCTTGATTACAAACAAGTTCAAAATAAAAAGTGCAGTTCCTTATGATGTCTTGTTAAGTGAAATGGGTGCTGCTCCTATTGAAGCAATTGTTATGCTGCAAGTCATAAGATATTTAAAAAAAATTGACCAAATGGAAGAGGACAGATGGCCTAAGGTTGTTTTCAATGACATATTGTGCAAAAGAAAGAAGACTTGGACGTGGCAAAGTAACAATGGTTTGGTAAATGGGGTATTTACTTGAACATGTGCCCCAAAAACAGTAAAGAGATAAAGACTTTTGTTATGGATAAGTTTTACAAGCCTACTTGGGATAAGAAGCTAGGGAGAAAGAAAAAGTTCTATATTGAAGAGTTTAATCACGCTCATAATCATCAACAAAAAGTGTAAATAGGGGCCAATATTTCTTGGAGAGCCAAAATTCTTATTGCTTAGTTAAGGATTAATTCTCATAAACTCTTTTGTGAAAGAGGGCGTTGGAAAAGGCTAAAAGAAGTGTGGGAAGAAAGAGTATGTATTTTTTGCTCTTCTGGAAAACTGGAGATAGAAAAACATTTCATTATAGAATGCGAGGCCTTCAAAGACAACAGGGATAGTTATGCAGATATTCTGGTAGCTAGCTCTTGGGATAATTTATTTAGCGAGGGGTTTGTCGAGAAGTTGGGAGCACTTATTGTGAGGCTTCACAGGAAAAGGGCTGGATACAGAAATCAAATGGCGAAACAATCTGTCCCATAGGGTATCTTTAACCTTGTGGACATTAAAAATAATTTCTTTCTTTCTTTCTGAACACACTGACTCAAAAGTAGCACAAACTTACAATACTTACTAACTTAAAAGTAAAGACAAATAAGTTGGTCCATGAAGGATTCGTTCAGTAGCGAAGCCCATAGATCTTAACATGCTGATATAATTTGCATGATGTGGTTCTGCTTTTGTTGTTGCTAAATTTATCCTCTTTAACACCCAATGTCCCAAATAAGTTGGTCCATGAAGGGCCCCTTTAGTAGTGGAGCCAATAGATCTCTACATGCCAATATAATTTGCATGATGTGGTTCTAATTTTGTTGCTAATTTTTTTCTTTCTTTAATACCCAGAGTCCCAAATCACATCACCCCTCCAAGGAGACCAACAAGCTGAGCGGATTTACCCTAAGTGCTTGTTGATGATGGACAAAGAAGCCTTGAAATGTTGCCAACCTTCGGATTTGCCTAGCCAATTTAGTTTTCCAAGGCACCTATCATTTTGAATTCGCATGTATTATTTCATTCATTGCTCCATCTACTTCAAATCTCGAATTTGAACCTTAGGATGGACCAACTATTTGTCTCTTCCTTGAGTCTCCACAAACAGATTCTCCTCCCACATTTCATGGCATTACTCCATTGTAGACATGATTTAACCACATCCTGTTGCTCTTTTGCAATTCCCCTTTCATGCCCTCTCAAATGCCTCTTTATCTCAGAGAGATAACACATTACACACCTATAGTTTTTGCGTTGTGCCATTCAAGCTTCCATCTAAGAGAGCCAAGTATAAGGCCTTTATCCTATCAAACATGTCCGCGGTGACTCCACTCCCCCTTCCTATGAGCAAAGACTACCATAGGTGGCCCCAAATTACGCTGCCGTGCCTCTGGAAGTAATGTTGGCATATAAATGATTTTAACATCCTGGAAGCATCTTCAGGTGGGAAATTCTTCCTTTTGATCAAATTCATCGTGGTTTTCTTATTTCAGAGCTACTTGTTACGTTTGTTGATAATGACTTCTAGGTCAACTTTCAGCGAAATCACCACATTCAAGTCATTGGGTTGGGCGGACTTAGAGCAAAAAAATTGAAATTTGCCGAATTTTAAAAAAGAAAATGGAATAAATTTGTTTGAGTTCGGCCAATCTAAAGATGAATTCCAAAGTGAACGTGAATCCAAACTTATTTGACATCAAATTCATTTAAATTTGATTTAATTCATTAGAATTCAGCATTACATTCCTCTAGTTTAAAAAAAAAATAAAAATAAAAGAAACCCTTAGACGACTACCATGTAGATCTATATTTTCCTATTCCAGAGTTTGTGTATAGTGTTCTTCCTCATTTGGTGCCACATTCATTTCCTTCAAATATTCGTGTATGGTATAACTCAGTGGTTCTGCCCACCCAATGTCGCATTTGTTTCCTCCAACCTCCAACCTCCAAGCTCCATGCTTTATGTTTGAGGTGTTAACATGGACCAACCAAACCACAATCAATGTCTATAAAAAAATCCCCAATGTCCCTCCCGTCCTTCCATTATATTCCATGATTTGTATGGAAAAACGCATAACGTTCTCATAATTCAATCTCAATTCGTGACTTCTTTTTACACTGAGAGACGCTCTACAACCCAATATAGGGTGGATGTGTAGGAGTTACATGTTAGATATAAACCTTTTTTAAATTCAATTTTTTTATATTGCAATTTTGTTGCACTAAGAAGGGATATGTGTAGGTGCTAGATGTTAGATATAAACATTTTTTAAAATATTATATATATATAATATATATATATATATATATATATATATATATATTTATTTTTTTTTTTTTTTTTTTTTTTATATTGTAATTTTGTTTTTATTAATAAATTACGAACAATTTTTAAATGAAAGAAAATCATATATACATATCACATTAAATATATAAAAATATAAATATTAGTTATAAATTAAAATCCATTTTACCATATAAATTAAAATAATGATTTTGTAACCATATTTAAATTTTGTTAATAAGCACATAAAAATATAATACTTACAATATAACAAGGTTCTTAACCATGAATATTCACCCACAATTTATCATGGATATTATTAACTTTTAAATGAGCTTTGTTCCAATATCATGGGTCAATACCATGACTTATCAACACCACATGCCCAAAAACCATAACTTATTTCAAAATCAAAATATTTTATTTAATTAAATTTTATAAGATTTTTTAAATTAAACTTATTACTTACAATAAACTTACAAAATTCTTAACCATGATGTTCACCTCATTTACCATGGATAATATTAACTTGTAAATAGGAACAGTACCATGGCTTACCAATACCACTTACCAAAAACCATAATTTATTTCAAAATAAAATATTTTATCAATATTTTATTTTAATTTTATTTTATAAATTCTTTTAAATTAAATCTAAAAGCAAAAAGGTATGGGATAGATGTTGTAGTGGTGTAAATGTTTGTGAACATTTGATGTTGTAGTGGTGTAAATGTTTGTGAACATTTACATGTGGGCTCAATTAAAAAATAATAAAAGGTTCAAAGCAATTGCTTGGAGATGCGCTCTTTAATTGAGTATGTAGAGATATTGTAATGTCTTGTAAACATTTTGACTTTGTCAAAGTAAAACTAGCCTAGATCCATCTTAACTGTGGATCTACCAAGCACCGAGAGGGATTAAATATCCTTTCACTCAGGTTTGCAAATCAAGAGATTTGATTTCTCTCTATGCTTGGTAGATCCTTAGTTAAGACGAAATCTCCTTTCACTCTAAAAGAGGTTTGCATATCAAGAGATTTGATTTCTCTCTACGCTTCATAGATCCGTAGTTAAGATGAATCCAGGCTGGTTTAATTTCCCCCTTTAAATAGGCTATATTCCACATGAATACCATGGGTTCTCAATACCATGGGCCATTTTTATTTTTATTATTATTTTATTTTTTAGGGTTATTTTTATTTATTTTATTTTATTTTGATCGAGTTCAAATATTTACATTACATTATGTTAATATTTTTATTTTTATGTAATTTGACTTAGCCAAAATGTTAAACATTACATTACAACATCTCTACCATACTGGGCTAGAGAGCGCCTCTCCGCGAATAAAATAGAAAATTAATAAGATAAAAATCATAAAACATTTTCACTTGGTCAAAACAAAAAACTAAAAAATAAAAAAAAAAAAATTAATAATTATATAATAAAAACAACTAGATTCATCTTAACTCAGGATTTACCAAGTGCTGAAAGGGATCAAATCTCTTTTCACTTTAAAAGAGGTTTTCATCTCAAAATATTTGATCCTCTCGGCACTTGGTAAAACTAGAGTTAAGATGAATCTAGGCTGGTTATATCTACACTCATATAGAAGTTTATGGGTTTACATTGGTAACAAATAATGTCTTCTCAAAATCAAGAAGATAATATGAAATAATGTGAATAAATAAGGATAAACTTTACCTTGCCATTCCAACTTAAATAAGCAATCTCTCCGGAACATATTCTTTCTTTGACTTTTATGACGATGTTTTTACATGTTAAATTTTGAGTAAAATGATGTGTTTTTGAAAATTATATTTAATCTTATATGCCATTTTCATTTCTATCATATATGTTTAATTATTATATAAGATTTTATTACATATGTTTATTTATTTCCAAATTTATCGAATGTCAAATTTTATCACTAAAATTAACACTGTCCAATTTTGGTCTGGTCAAACTTCAAGGTAGCTGAACTTGAATTTGAACTTAATGATGAACACTCTTGCAGTAGGTGCCCCATGCTCGTGTACGTCAGTGATTAGGTTCCAGCATACTTGATAGTCATTTTCTAGTAGAGTGCATGTAAAGTTCATTTGATTTTATTCCCTTATATTCCTATACTAATCCTTATGTAATTATGAAGACCTTTGGAAATTTGAAGTTATAGAAGTATATTTAATTTTTCGGTATTTTCTTAAAAAAAACTCCATGCAATGATGCAGGGATTGATGCCGACACAGAAGCAACTGCAACAGGCTGGAATGCAGTGGCTGATTAAGGAGATAAATGTAAGCGTAATGTTTGGTACACCTTTACACTATATATATATATATATATATTATTTTTTTCTTCACTTTTCAATGTTATGCAATGATATCTGTTGTGTTACCATCTTCCAAGATTAAGAAGATATGTGCAAACTGTGAAACACGGTGCCTAGCCAAACGACAATTTAAGATGATTTCCATTTAGATCTTTTTATGACAAGTCTGGGGTTGTTGCTCTTGCTCATCTAAATTCATAAAGGCCAATTTTCCCTGGGTAAACCTTGTCCCCATAGGAAACAAGTTTAGGATGTTTTCTGGCTTTTGAGACGTCAGCCTTCTATCTTCTTTAACACAAACCACAAGGGTTTGAGCAAATGTTCTTTTCTGCTGGAACAATATCAGTTGTAGGGACAAATGCGCTATTTAGTTCTGGTGTGTGTGTGTACATATGAAAAATATGCACCGGCTACTACCTACTTGACTATCTCCTTTATGATTAAAGTACCCACCTTTATTAGGAGGTCAAAAATGTCAAATTGCAGGATAAGGAACAGCAACGTCTGTAATATATATAATGGGAAATTATTAGCGTGCCAGTTGCTGTTAGATAAAAACTTATGTAATTTTTGAGCTGAATTTATAAAAGATCTAGTTATTGCTCGTTTTGTATTCGGCATATGGGTCTTGGATTCCATCATTGTTTGTTGACAAGTTTCGAAGATACTGTTCTGTGATACATATTTGTTCAGATGTTTGGTGCATGGGAAAGATCTCTATGTTTTCTTTTACTTCTTGTCAATTCATCTGCAGGCTGCTGGGGGACTTCTTTATGTTGCCCAAGCACTGAATTTGCGTGTGGGTCGCCGCCCAGCTGGTTTCTGGTAAGTCTAATGCTTGTAATTTTAATACGGTAAAAAAAATTGTATTAATTACAAAACTGTAAGCCTATCTATTGTCTTATTGGGTCACTAAGGCTGTTTTTGGGCAATTGTTATTATCTCGAAGAATATTATAAAACAACTATTAATAAGGAAACTTGAATTAAAGTAAAATGCTTGGAAAAGGCCCCAGATCCTTTTCTCTATTCCTTCATCCTTTAAATAGTTTTGGCTTCCCACTATGTTGAAAGAAGTTGTCATTAATGTCAAAACCAAGCAAAGGTGAGCCTCCAAGGAATCAGAAGTACTTAACCCCACCAAGGTCCTAGGAATGATGTCAAAACCAATGTTTTAAAACTCCGACTTGGACTCTGAACCGAGGGTCGACTTCGACTCCGACTCCGACTTGGTATTGACTTGGCCTAGTTGATTTATGACTCCGGCTTTGTAAAAAATACATTAAATATTTCTTTTATAAAAAAAACATAATTGTAAAGATTTTCGTTCATGTTTCCAAACAAAAAGCATTAGAATATAGAGAGAAGACAACATATGATCAAAAGTAGGCTCATGAATATATCCATTATATCAAAATCGCACCCAGTGCACTATCCAATACATGTAATATATAGAGATCAGAACAAAAACACATAACCAAGGAGGCTCTAAATGGCCTCTACAACAAAAGTAAAACATCACTAGTCACTAGTCACTACTGTCTACTGCTAGAGAAGCCAACATCTTCTAGCTCAGAGTTTGAATCAAATTTAGACGGGAAAACCCATGGCTCCTCCTCCTCATCATGATCTTCAATTGCAACTGTAGAAGTAGCAGCACTAGCAGGTGCAACAACTGCACACTGAGATAGTCGAGCTATGCGCTTGCGTCGTGGTTGAGTAGAGGAAGTGCTTGCAACTGGAGGACTTGGGGCTGGGCCTGGTACAAGTGGATTTGCATTTAAATGAACATTATGTCCAACTATCGCCTGCATGTGTAAATCCAAATCAAGACCAATATCCTCATCAAAATCAAACTCTGCTGGATGACTCTCCACTACCCAATCTGATGTTGGATCAATATCTTCCAACACAATGGGATTTATCAGATCTTTTGTTCAACAATTGGTTGTGTCTTAGCTGAAGGCTGTATTGGACATAGACTAGATCATTTAACTGTTTTTGTTCCAAATGGTTTCTCTTCTTCATGTGAATCCTCTCAAAGACAGACTAATTGTGCTCACACCCAGAAGCACCGCAAGTTTCACAAAAATACAGATTGCAAACTTCTGCAATTGAGGACAATGGCTACCAAATACCTCCCACCATTGTGCTGCAAAAAACATAGTTGTGTAATGAGTTAGCTCAATAAATTATATCCAACTTTCAAATTATAAATAATTTAACAAAGTAAGAATTTGAAAATTGAAATTGTTTGTTTACCTGGCTCATCTACTTCCCTTGCAATCCTTGCTAGGTTCTTTCCTAAGGTACTTGTGGCTTTGCTGAAACAAATAATTTGTTGGTGTATCTCCAGCTGGTCACTCTCCTTAGGGACCATGCAGTCAAGGTAGTCAATCAATCCATCTCTAACCTCCCCAGTCAAAGCTTCTGCCTCTAGAGTTTTATAATGATACCCTGGGTTTAGAAAAATCCCAACTGCATGTATAGGGCGATGGAGTTGATTGTTCCATCTTTGATCAATGATTTCCCAAATGGGCCCATACTTAGCCACTCTATCCTTATATGCTGCCTTTATTTGCTACTTTGCTTGATCCATGGCCTCATAAATGAAGCCCATAGCCAATCTTTCCCCATTCACCAACCGCAACACCTTAACTAGTGGCTCAACGACCTTCACAATATCTGCTGCCTTTTTCCAAAATATTTCTTCATTAACTTTCTTTCTCACATCATTGCGATCCTGTTTGCGAGACCATTGACATTCACTCCATTCATCACTGGAAAACACCCTTTGCAAGTTTCTATGTTGGGAAAGCATAGATTAAAACTAATTAATATTTTTAATGGGTTCCTAAGTCTAAACTTAGGAAAATAAAAATATTAATGTGTATTAATAAAATATGGGTGAGAAAGTTTTAAGTAATGAGGATCAAGCCAGTTCTAATCTTAGCCGTTGATTAGGGACTTAATCTCGGTCATTGATTCGTCAACAGGAAAAGTATAAGAGGAGGCTTGAGGGTCAGTTGGAGACACACCAAGTGAGATCTATCAGTTCGATTTTTTGGGGCGAGGTTTGTTGAGGGAATCGAGCAAGTGATCAGTTGCAGTGAAGGGCAGTTTGGCAAGGGATTTTCATCCGAGGTCGAAGAATACATAGTAGAGAGGCAGCGCAGTGCCTAGAGAGACAGTGCAGGCCCTAGAAGGGCTGACGCAGAGGCCGAAGGGCTGATGCAGATGACGCAAAAGGCTGACGCAGGTGACGCAGAAGCTGTAGAGGCTGATGCTGGGCCTCAGAGGCAGCGCTAGGGAGATTCTATGGGGCAGACTTGGAGCAAATCAACAAATCTTGAGCCGGGAGAGGGTGACACAGCTCCTGGAGGAGTGATGTAGTTCCAGAGTAGTGCTTGGAGTAGCTTTCGTTGTTTAGCATAATGAACAACCAGAGTCGCTGTGGGGCTTGATCATCCAGTTGCTGATGTGCCAGAATATCTGTCTCCGGATAGAGGTACTACTATCGAGGATATTCTCTGTTGGGTGAGCCATTTCTGGCACCCTAGTTGTATTCATAAAATCTGCTTAATAATACAAACCCTCTATATGCTGCATCGATTTTCCTGAAGTGGGTTTTTTCTGGGGACGGTTGTCCAAAAATAACGGTGTCCCTTGTGTTATTGTCTCAGTTTATTTCAGTTCATGATTTGTATATTTGTGAAGGATGCAATAATGTTTATATCGATGTTTATGAAATTAAATAACTTGTTAATGCAAAGAACAAGTAGGAGATTGTAAACCAATAATTGTAGTAGGGGTTTTTGATGTGTTCAGGAATTTTCACATGGTATCAGAGCGATTGCAGATTAGAGGCGACTGAAGACACCAACCAAGAAAATCTGAGAATTTGTAGCAGAGAAGCAGCTATCCCGGGAGACAACGCTGTTCCAGAGCTGAAGAGGCAAGAGGAGTGACGTAGTGCAGAGAGTGTGACGCAGATATTAACGCAGTGTTTGCGTCAGCATTCTGAGGCAGGACAGGAAGACGCAATAGCTGGGAGGAGCCCACGTAGTAGCTGCATCAGCCATCAGGGCCAACGCAGAGGCAGAGGAAGGTAGACCAGGCTCACGCAGAGCTACATCATCTTTTTGAGCCAAGAACGGTTGACGCAGTTGGTTGGGAGGAGCAAATTGAGCCCACACAGAGATTGCGTAAAGCCTGAAGGGCTCAGATTCTTCGAGTTGCCGGGGCTAAGGGAGCTGTGTAGATTTTGATTTGTGGAGCTGGTGGGACGCTGTTTTTGTGAGTGCAGAACAATGTCTAAGGAGACTGAACCAAGGTAGAGGGAAGCACTACCTCGACAAATTTCTAGCCGAGAAATCTAGATCCATGTTGCAGTGGCAAAGGAGGATTGGAGAGGAGTGATTTGACAGTTGGCCAGAGGATTTCTGAGAGGGAAATCAGGACTCAAAGGGAGTCTAGAGAGGAGGAGCAGAGATGGCAGTGAACAGATGGAGGGATCAGGACAGATTGGACGAGGCTTCTAATTTTGTCATTTGGAAGGCTAGGATCGTGACAATCTTGGATAAACATCGCATCAAGGACTATGCCTTGAAAACAATAGTTGTCCTAGTTGACCCTGATGCTAATGAGAAGTATGAGGAGGCCCAGGGGAAGGCAAAATGCATAATCCTAGACGGGGTCAAGGATCATGTAATACCTCATATTGCTGAGAAGTTAACAAGAAGGGAGATGTGGGAGACCCTGACCACCTTATAACAAGGCTCTTCTGTGCAACGAAAGATGTTATTGGAGAATCAACTGAGGTCATACCAGATGCAAAAAGAGAGGATATGGATACCTTCGTTCTTAGGTTGCAAGGGATTCATTACCAGCTTACTTTCGTGGGTTCTACACCGGATCCATAGTTCATGGTTAGGACTACCCTGAATGCAGTCTTCAAGGAGTGGGAGACATTTGTCCAAAGCATTTTGGGTAGAGCGACTCTCCCCAGTTGGGAGGAGATGTGGGCAACTCTTCGACAGGAAGAGCTCAGGAGATTGACCAAGGCAGGGAGTAGCGGTAAGGGAGTTCGAATCAAGGAGGAGGAGGAGGATGCAACTCTCGCATCAGTGGGACAATAGGGGCTACAAAAGAGAAAGAAGAAAGACATCTCGAAGGTCAAGTGCTTCAACTGTGGGGAGCTGGGACATTATGCCTCTCAGTGCCTTAGGAAGAAAGGCAAGGGAGAAGCTTCCGACTCAAAGGCTGCTCCACCAAAGGCGGAGAAGGATGTTGAGAGTGATGACGATTGTGCCATTAGTGCTCATGCGCCTCTGGAGAAGAGGTGGGGAGACATGGAGCTGTAGTCAAGAGGACTACAGAACGAGGTAGGATCCTTGAGGTGCCCAAACTCTTGGATCACATCCGGCTACAGGAGCCCTTAAAGACAATAGCATGATGACAGGTGTTGGGTGGAGCAAGGTGTGATGGAGTGGCAAGGCAGTGCTAGAGTGTAGAACTCTGTAGCAGTGCAGTGGAGGTTGCAGCAGTGCGAGAGGCACAAAAGAGGTTGCAACAGTGCAGTGGCAGTAGAGGGAGCACAAGATAGCAGCAAAGGTAGCTTTAGCATCACGAGGCTTCCAGACTGACCAAGATACTAGTGATTGGGTAAAGTTAGTTACTTACTTCTCGGTAACTGAGTTACAATGTAGCAATTAGCAGTGGCAGTGATATGGGTAGCATGTGCAACATGTTGAGAGGGAGCTGTAATACAGATGTAGCAATGGCAGTTGCAGTGTCATGGGCAGCAGTATAGGAAGAAACAATGCAATGGATGTGGGGTAGCAGGCCAAGCATCATCACAGAGGATCGATGCGGAGGATCAGTGTGATGCTTCTATGGTGAAGCATTGCTAGAGCACATTCCTCGCTAAGAGGGAGTGTTGATTTTGGGTAGCATCGGATGTGCTCTAGCCATGAAATTTGTTGGAGGGGCTAGAACACTTGAGATCTCCAAGACCCAAAAATCGTTTGGAGAATTTCTACTTGGATGAGGAGTTATTAAAATAATTAATATTTTTAATGGGTTCCTAAGTCTAAACTTAGAAAAATAAAAATATTAATGTGTATTAATAAAATATGGGTGAGAAAGTTCTAAGTGACGAGGATCAAGCTAGTTCTAATCTTAGTCGTTGATTAGGGACTTAATCACGACTGTTGATTTGTCAACAGGAAAAGTATAAGAGGAGGCTTGAGGGTCAGTTGGAAACACACCAAGTGAGATCAGTCAGTTCGATTTTCTGGGGCGAGGTTTGCTAAGGGAATCAAGCAAGTGATTAGTTGCAGTGAGGGGTAGTTCGGCAAGGGATTTTCATTCGAGGCCGAAGAATACATAGCAAAGAGGTAGCGTAGTGCCTAGAGAGACAGCGCAGACCCTAGAAGGGTCGACACAGAGGCCGAAGAGCTGACACAGAGAACGTAGAAGGCTGACACAAGTGACGTAGAAGCTATAGAGGATGACGTTGGGCCTCAAAGGTAGCGATGGGGAGATTCTGTGGGGTAGATTGGGAGCAGATCAACAAATCCTGAGCCGGGAGAGGGTGACGCAACTCCTGGAGGAGTGACACAGTTCCAGAGCAATCCTTGGAGTAGCTTTTGTTGTCCAGAATAAAGAACAACTAGAGTCCCTATGGGGCTTGAGCATCCGATTGTTGATTTTCCGGAATATCCATCTCCGGATAGAGGTACTACTGCCGAGGATATTCTCTGTTGGGTGAGCCATTTCTGACACCCTAGTTGTATACACAAAATATGCTTAATAATACAAACCCTTTATATGCAGTACCAGTTTGTTGATTTGGGGTAGCATCGGATGTGCTCTAGCCACGAAAATTGGTGGAGAGGCTAAAGCACATGATATCTCCAATACCCAGAAATAGTTTGGGCAGATATTTTTAATGAAGTTCCTATGTCTAAACTTAGGGAAAATAAAATATTAATGTGAATTAATATAAAACTGAGTTAGAATGGCCCAAAAGTCATGGATCAAGCCAGATCTAATCTTAGCCATTGATTAGGTACTTAATCTCGGCCGTTGAATTGTCAACGAGAAAAGTATGAGAGGAGGCTTGAGGGTCATTTGGAGAACACACCAAGTTGATCAAGATTTCGATTTTCTGGGGCAGGGCTTGCTGAGGAAATCGAAGGAGTGATCAGAGTTGCAGCTGAGGGGCAGTGAATGTAGTGGTAGAGAGGTAGAGATAGTACTGGGAGCATCAACGCAGAAGCTAGGAGAGGGTTGACGCAAAGCCAGCTAGAGGCCACGCAAAAGCAACTAGAGGCCACGTAGAGGCATGCAGGAGCTGCGCAGAGCCTGAGGAGGGCCAGCGTGGGAGACACAGAGGCTCCAGAGGCTGACGCAGAGCCTAGAGAGGCTGACGCTGGGCTAGAAAGGCTGATGCTGGGCCAGAGAGGCTGATGCAGACCCTAGAGGTTGACGCTAGGAGATTTCGTGGGGCAGATTGGGGATGATATCTGTCTCCGACTGAGAGGTACTACTTCCGACGACATTCTCTGTTGGGTGAGCCATTTCTGGTACCCAGATTGTATTATGAAACCGCTTAATAATAAAAACCCTCAGATAGCTGCACTGGTTTTCCCGTATTGGGTTTTTCCGGGGACATTAGTCCAAAACAAACGGTGTCACTTGTGTGCTTGTTTTTCCTTTAGTTGATGATCTGTATGTGTTGAGATTGTACTTTTCTTTAGTTTCAGTATTTACGTGGTAAATAACTTGTTAATTAACATAACAAGTAGGAAGAAATAAATCAGAAAGTACAAGAAGGATTTCTAACAGTTAGAATTAGAAATTCCAACACGGTCTTCCCGAATTGGGTTTTTCCGGGGACGATTGTCCAAAATTAACAGTGTCCCTTGTGTTATTTTCTTAGTTTATTTCAATTTATGATCTGTATATTTGTGAAGGTTGCAATAGTGTTTACATCGATGTTTATGAAATTAAATAACTTGTTAATGAAAAGGACAAGTAGGAGATTGTAAACCAGTGATTGCAATAGGGGTTTCTGATATGTTAGATTCAATAATTTCACATCTCATTGAGCTCTTGGTTGTCTTCCATTGTGCATATGGTTTATATGGTTTATGTTCTCTCAACAATTACTTAACTTATTTTGCAGCATAAAAAAATTCTGGATTTAAGTTATTTGAACAACATAGAACATCGGTATTTCAAAATGGTATCAGATCTTTGGTGAAGACAAGCTCCATTTCCAACTTTCTTTTTGCTAGAATATCTCTTGCTGTCAACTCCATTTCCAACTCTCTTTTTGCTGGAATATCTCTTGATGTCCGCTCCATTTATAGCTCTCTTTCTGCTGAAATATAGCTTGTTGTTCGCTCCATTTGCAACTCTCTTTCTGCTGAAATATAACTTCTTGTTCACTTTATTTGCAACTCTCTTTTTGCTGAAATATCACTTGCTGTTCCTTCTACTTGCTGCTCATTTTGTGTTGAAATTTCTCTTCCCTTTTGTTTCTCAAATATCTTTTGTTGTTTCTTTCTATTTTGCTGCTGAAATTTTGAGTAGATCAAGATGTTGTCCTCCTACTATAAGAATGGAGAGAAGCTGGTTGATGCTTCAAACTTCTTCCCTTTGAAGGTAAGATTGGATATTACTCTTGATGAACATGATGTTTTAGAGTATGTTGAAGGAGAGTTAGCAGACCTAGCTAAGAACTCTAGCGCTGTTATCAAGGTTAGATATAAGAAAGGAGAAGTTAAGGATAAAAAGATTATCCTTGACTCTGTTGGAGACCACTTCATCACTTATGTCTTCAATTTGAAGAAAGCCAAAGAAATTTAGACAAATTGATTGGAATGTATCAAGTGAACAACTTGAGTCAAACTCTTGCTCTGAAGAATCAACTCAAAGATGTTAAGATGAATAGAGGAGAAACCATTCAAGCATACTTCATGAGGATATCAAAAATCAAAGATCAGCTATCAACTTCTGGTGAAGTTGTTTCCGATAAAGAATTGATACTGATTACGCTCGGAGGTCTTCCTTCTTCTTGGGAAGGATTTATTACTACCATCAATAACAATGACAAGTTTCCTACATTTGATGAGCTCCTGGGGAAGTGTAGTCAAGAAGAAGCCATAATGGTTTCCAGAGGGAGAATTTCCAAGCATGAGGAGGGAGAACCTACTTCCTTTGCTGTAGAAGGAAAAAAGAAGAAAGGAAGAAGAGGAATGCACTATTTGAGAAAGTTTGCTCCCAACAACTCCTCTCAATGGATCAAAGACTTATCAAAAGTCCAATGCTACAATTCGCAAGCATGGCCACTATGCTCGTGACTATTCAGAAAGAAAAAGAGCATCAAAATCCAACTTTAACAATCTGTCCAACAAATCTAATTATAAAGGAAGAAAAGAAGCTCCTTCTGCTCGCAGAGGAAACTATTGTTCCTTAAGGAACCAAAGATTTGAAGATCATTCTTGGAGATAACTATACATATCCCATAAAGGGATCTAGTTCTGTTTCTTTCCATCTGGATCAAGGTAAAACTTTGACTCTTCAAGAAGTTTTATATGTACCTAGTTTAAAGAATAATCTTGTGTCCATATCAACTTTAGAAGATAAAGAAATGAAAGTTGCTTTCATAAATGGTAAAGTTCTCACTTGGCCATCGAGATCCAACATGAGAGATGCCCTCTCTCTAGGATATAGATGTAAAGGTCTATACAAAATCAATGGAAGACCTATTCATGCACTAATCCATGACATCAATAATCAAAGTGAACTTTGACACCGAAGGTTCGCTCATTTGCACTACAAAGCATTACCTCATGTGAGAAAGATGGTTTCCGGAATGCGAAAAATCAGATCTAATCAGGATGGCATTTTCCAAGGTTGCACGAGCAGAATGCAAGTGAACGGACCATTCCCTTCAAGTAAAAGTAGAACTAGTCATACATCCTGTACATTCTGATTTATGTGGACCAATGCCTATAACTTCTCTTGGTGGTTACTTGTATTATATTATCTTTGTGGATGATTTTTCTTGCAAAAAATAGATTTATTTTCTGAAAAATGAAAATCAAACTTTTAAAATGTTCAAAGATTACAAAGCTCTAGTAGAAAAGCAAATTGCAAGGAAAATCAAAATTTTCAGATCTAACAATGGAGGAGAGTTCACTTCCAGTGATTTCATCGACTTCTGCAAAGAAATTGGAATCAGAAAATAGACCACTGTACCATATAACCTAGAACAAAATGGTGTGGTTGAGGGAAAGAATAGGACTATCATGGAAGCGGTCAAAGCTATGTTGCATAAACAGAAATCGCCAAAGTTGCTATGGGGAGAAGCTGCGAACATAACTATATATGTTTAAAATAGAGCTCCTTGCCGTGCCCTAAACAACAAAACTCCTGAAGAAGTCTTCACTGTCAAAAAGCCCAAAGTTGGGCACCCGAGGATCTTTGGCTGTCTTGTCTACTTCCATGTCCCAAAAGAGAAAACGAACAAGTTGGAAGATTTAGGTAAGAAAGGTACGTTTTTTGGTTATTGTGAGAATTCTAAAGCTTACAAAATATACATACTTGGTCAAAGAAATATAGAATTTCTCATGGATGTAACATTTGATGAAGATGCAGCTCTTGGAAAAGCAAGGAACACTCCTCTTCCTCCTGCGAATGTTGATAGTCAAGATGATGTATTTGAAATACAAGAAAATCTTGAAGCTAAAAGTTAAAACTGATCTTCCTAATGAAACCATGGAGCCCATGGATCCTTTGGATCCTTCTCCTAAAAGGAGACCATAATGGCTTCATGACACTCTTCAATATGTTGAAAAACATGCTGCACCTAGAGGAACTTTCAGAGAAAGTAAGAAACCTTGTCGGTTCCAAGGAAATGTTGTAGCCATGAGCAACATTATTCAACCTGAACTGTGCACTTTTGAAGAAGCTGTAAAGGCCCAAGTGTGGAAAGATGCAATGGCTGAAGAATATGAATCCATCATTCATAATGATGTATGGGAAGTGGTTCCAAGACCCCAAGGTAAAACTGTTGTATCTTCTAAATGGTTGTGTAAAATTAAACATGGTGTTGATGGCAACACTGAAAAATATAAAGCTAGATTTGTGGCTAGAGGTTTCTCTCAGAGAGAGGGAATAGACTATGCCGAAAATTTTGCACTTGTTCCCTATTAGATTGAACTGTCGGATCACTTCATGTCTAGAACATATCGTGACCGTCAGATTGTAAGTTACAAAACTACATAGTAAGGAAACACACTTTACCTAAATCTACACTAGACCAAGTTATATTTAACTATTTCCTATGTGTCGGAATATCATAACATCCCCTCTTAAGAACAACTTGGGATAGGATTGAAGAATGTACAAATATGACACAATCGGAGAAGGAAAGAGGTATTAGAGCCTATCCCCCCTTAGTGACAACTTCTTGAACTCCAACCATAAATCGAAGTTTAGTAAACTTTGCCTCTGTGAGAGCCTTTGTAAAGATGTCTGCAACTTGATCATCGGTTGAACAATATTGCACTTCAAGAACATGGTCATGAATGAGCTTTCCGATGAAGTGCATGTGTAGTTCAATGTGTTTGCTGCGTTGATCTTGGACTAGATCTTTGCATAGTTGAACGACACTTTGATTATCACACTAAAGTGTAGTCGGATGCTGCTGTTGAAAGCCAAACTCTGACAGGATCTGACGAAGCCACAGGGCTTCCTTACTAGCTTCTACGGTGCCATGATACTCTGCTTCTGCTGAAGAAAGAGAAATGGCACTTTGTTTCTTGCAAGCCCATGTAATAGGTCTAGAACCAAGAGTGAACACATAACTTGCAGTAGATTTCCGATCATCAGGGTCACCAGCCCAATCAGAGTAAGTGAAACCAACCAACAGAGGAGATGCTTCTGCACTGTAATGAATCCCAAACTGAACTGTACCTCGAACATAACAAAGTATTATTTTAGTTTCTTTTCAATGACTTTCATGTGGGTTTTGCATAAACCGGGCAATAAGGCCAATAACAAAGGAAAGGTCAGGACGGGTATGGGTCAGATACAAAAGTTTTCCTACGAGCTGACGATATAAGGTAGCATCAACTTTAGGGGAAGTACAAGTGACTGAAAGTTTGGATCCAGACTGAAAGGGAGAAGAGGCTGGTTTATAGTCTTCCATGTGAAAGTGGCGTAGAAGATCACATGCATACTTGGACTGAGAAAGGGAAATACCTTTCTTGGATTGCAAGACTTGAAAACCAAGAAAATAATGCAAGTGTCCTAATTCTGTCATTTCAAACTGCTTTTTAAGGCTAGATTTCACATGGTTTATAAGGTTGGGATCACTACTAGTAAGGATAAGAGCATCAACATAAAGAACAAGAATGATAAGAGACTTACCCACTTTCTTGGTGTAGACAATATTGTTAGAATGACACCTAGAAAAGCCAGTATCTAAAAGAAAGCTATCCATTTTGGCATATCAAGCCCGCGGGGCTTGCTTGAGACCTGAAAGGGATTTCTTAAGTCGACATACAAGGTTGGAGTCTGTATGTATAAAGCCATGAGGTTGTTCCATATAGATTTCTTCATGCAAGTCCCCATGCAAAAAGGCAGATTTAACATCCATCTGATGGACTTCCCATTTAAAAGAGGCAGCAAGGGAAAGAACAAGGCAGATAGAGTTCATTTTGGCAACAGGGGAGAAGGTTCAGTATAGTCAATGCCTTCAACTTGTGAAAGACCCTTAGCAACAAGACGAGCTTTATGTCTATCAACTTTTCCATCTGGTCCATACTTGTTTCTGTAAACCCATTTGCATATAACAAGTTTCCATTCCTTTGGAAGAGGAACAAGATCCCATGTATCATTTGCCAATAATGAACGACATTCTTCATTCATAGTTGCGTCCCAATCTAGATGGCCTGAAGCTTCTGCAAAGGTGTCAGGATCATGATTCGATGAAGCTTGAGCTAGTAAAGAAGAGGCTCTATCGAACTGAGAATGTGTACGTCGCTAATCTGTAGGATCACCTGCAAGAGCACCTGCTGCGTCCCGAGTAGACCCATTTTCGAAGCTGAGGAGTTGAAGGAGGATCCTGAGAAGGTGGGGGAGGATTGTGATCCTCGCCGTCATCATCTGAAGAAGAAATTTTTTCAGAAGTATAAGGGATAGAGAAAGCTGGCACATCCGCTGAACTAGGCTCGTAGGCCAATATATTTTCAGCAAACTTTACATCTCTTCGAATGATAACATTTTTGGACTTTAGTGGAATAAGTCTATATCCCTTAACATCTTCAAAATATCCAACAAAAATACATTTTTCACTCTTAGGTTCTAAAGCTTTATGTTTCTCATCTGGAATATGGGCCCATGCTTCACTTACAAAAACACAAAAGTGACTTACATTTGGTTTAATTGAGCTCCATGCTTCTTCTGGTGTGATATTCTTTAAAACCTTAGTAGGAGTGCGATTTATTATGTAATTTGCATAGTTAATTGCTTCTGCCCAAAAATTAAGACTATGTCCTTTAGATTGAAGCATACAATTAGCCATTTCCTTTAAGGTGCGATTCTTCCTTCCAGCTACACCATTTTGTTGTGGAATATATGGAGCAGTGTGTTGCATTTGAATTCCATGCTCAGTGCAAAAGTTGATGAATTTGTTGTTAACATATTCTCCGCCATTATCAGATCTTAGCTTAAGAATTTATTGTCTAGGTTGTTTTTCAACAAAGGCCTTAAAGGCCAAGAACATGTTAAATACTTTACTCTTGAGTTTTAAGAAGTATAACCAAGTGCGTTTGGAGAAATCACCAATGAAGGTTAAGAAATACTTGTAGCCAGAGAATGAAACAACTGGAAGTGGACGACATAAATCACTATGCACAAGATGTAAAGGGGCCGAGGCGTGCCAAGAGGCACATTTTTCAAAACTATCCCGATGATGTTTTCCGAGTACACATATGGAACAAACACCATCTTTGCAAGATACCATAGGAAGACCTGTCACCATATTTTCTTTACATAGATTTTGAAGGGAGTGATAGTTTAAGTGACCAAATCGCTCATGCCAAAGTTTTCTCACTTCATCATTATAAGCAACAAATATCGAGGGAAGAGTTGATGACCCAAAGTTGTTAAACTTATACAACCTTGTAGAATCATTAGCAATGCCAGTAGCTAAAATCTGTCTAGGATCTCTTAGGTCCTTGATTACAACATCATGAGGTGAGAATTCAATGATTTTACCTTCACTTGAATGAGTTATCTGATATACAGATAGAAGGTTGTAGGATAAGGTTGGAACCCATAATGCATCATTAAATTGACCATTGTCTAGATGAATATTTCTAGTTCCTACAACACTAAGAGATCTATCATCACCAACATATATATTTTTGGTGTTACAATCATTTAAAGAAGAAAACATGGCTTTGCTTTTGGCCATGTGATAAGAAGCTCCAGAATCAATGAGCCACTCATGAGAATGAGAAGAAGAAGATACATTTAGTGCATAACTAGATTGAGATGCTTGACAACCAAATGCAGAAAGTGCAATTCCTGAAGATGAAGTTGAAGTTGAAGAGTGGTCCAAATGGATATTATGCTTCTTCATTGCTTTTTCCAAGGCTTCCATCTTCTTAAAGCATTTGGATTCTAAGTGGCCATCTCGATTACAAAAATTGCAATGTCTATCAGTGTTCTTCCCTTTGTTTGTGTTTGCCTTATCATTTTGTTGAATTGATTTTTCATTTGGAGACTGAAATTGATTATGACCCTTGTTTGGTTTAGGACCATTCTTTTTAGGATACTGCTTCTTAGGATTCTTTGAATTTGGTTGTTGTTGGGCAGCTAAGGCTTTCATAGAAGAGTTTCCAAGATTAAGAAGACCAAGATGTAAGAGTTTTTCTTGTTCTCTTATTAAAGAATCACAAAAGACATCAAAAGAGGGGGATTTGTAGTCTTGTCCTTGAGAAATAAATGCTTCTCTAGTAGAATGGAAGGTGGAAACAAACACAAACTAGGTTGGTCCCAACTTAGTAAGAATGGAATAGATAAGGCTACCATCTTCTTTCTTAACCTTAACACCTTCCACGAGAAGTCTAAGGGTCTTGAATTTGGACAAAGAATCTTCAATGGAAAAAAAATTATTGGGGTCCAACGTAAGCAACTTATTTTCGAGTTGATGGGCTCTAATTTCATTTTTAATTCCAAAAACTTTAGTGATCTGTTTCATTGCTTCACTAGGGGTATCAAGTTCTGCGATATGGAATCTAAGGTCTGGAGAAATAGGCATCCCTATGAACCCATGTGCTTGATCTTGCCTATTTTCCCATTTGGCTACCTTATCTTCATCTTTAGGTTTAGTTTCTTGGCCTGAGGCTATTCTGTAAAGGCCTTTACTTCTAAGTAAATCCACAATGTAGGATCACCATTGGAAGTAGTTGGTGCTGTCAAGAATAACTTGGCATGGACTTTCCATTTTAACAGAAATTGAAGTTGTAGATGCTGAAACTAAGTGTTCCAATGGAAAGATTTCGAAAAATTAGGCCGATTAAAAAAAAACGGCTCTGAAAATGGCTTCCGGATGAAAAAGTTATGGCTTTTTGAAGAGAAGTTGTTGAAGATGCCGACGAAGTGCGTGAATGTCTGGAAGTGAATGATAATGTTATATTTAAAAAAAAATCTCCCCTCTTTCCAAACTTAATCTAATTAGTTCAATTAAAAAAAAAATTATGTGACCCACTTCTATAAATAAGTGAGTCACTTTTACAATGGTACTTTATGAGCTACCCACTAAATTGTGACTTAAATAAAAGATAAAGAGACTTTAGAATTATAAGTGACTCACTTTTTATAATGGGTGAGAACACTTTTACATAAAGTAACTTTAAAACATAAGTTACATGTGCTTTTTGAAAAAGTAACTCGACGAAAAGAAAGATTTGAACTCAAGATCTCTATTCTCATAAAGTAACTTTGGACCAAGTGAGCTAGTTTAAAAGGTTAGTAATTTTTGGAAAAGAGGAAGAGGTTTTTTTCCTTTAATTTTTTAAGTCACTGAACCTTTGGGATGCATGCTTACTTGAAAAAGCTCTTGTTGCCTACAAAACAAAAAACCACACAACCCAACACGGAGATACAAAAAAGCCAAACCTTGTGGCTTGAAGTTAGCTTTCGCCAAAAACTAAATATTTTACTCAATGTTTATGATTTTCCGAGATCACACTAAGGCACGGTGGAAAAGAGCATACGCATGAGAAAATTCTTTCCTTTCTGTTTCTGATTTGCCTAGATCGCACAAAGTCGCGGGGCAAAGAGCATACATAGAAATGAAAGGTATAGATCTGGTAATAAAAAACAGAGAGCTAAATAAACCGAAATATACAAAGAGATAAATAACTAAAACTGCAAATAAACATTGTATACCTCCAGATCTTAAAAATGACGTAGCTAGGGCTACCAGAAACCTTTTGGTGTGAAACGAAAGGGGTTCCTCACTAGAACAGATGCTCCTAACACAATAGAGCAGTCCTCTTGGCCCGAAAGCAGTCAGAAACAATAGATCTAGGAAACGACAGTCACATGCACTTGTACCGGCTTCGGATTTGGATCACCAACGGATGCGGCCCTCAAATGGCTCTGATACCATGTAGGAATTTATAGGATAAGTTCCTCAGATAGAACTCCAAAGGACATTGCTCACAAAAAAATTACTGACTAATACACTAGTATTCTTGATGTGGTTAAAACCCTCAAAGAGGGAAACAGTCCATGCCTGAGCCAACGTGACCACTTCAGGCAATTTATTAATAAAAGAAAGAAAATTTACATAAGTTTCTCTCATGAACGGTCACCCTACAAATGACCCTCCATGCTCTTTAAATAGAGATCATGGACCAATCGGGTGTTAAGCCACGGATCAAGTGTCGGTAATACCGAGGAGAGAATCAACCGTTAGATCACTTCATGTCTAGAACATATCGTGAACGTCAAATTGTAAATTACAAAAATACATAGTAAAGAAACACACTTTACCTAACTTTACACTAGACCAAGTTATACTTAACTATTTCTTATGTGTCGGAATATCCTAACAACTTCTGGTGAAGTTGTTTCTGATAAAGAACTGATACTGATTATGCTTGGAGGCCTTCCCTCTTCTTGGGAAACATTTATTACTACCATCAATAATAATGACAAGTTTCCTACATTTGATGAGCTTCTGGGAAAGTGCGGCCAAGAAGAAGCCAAAATGATTTCCAGAGGGAGAATTTCCAAGCATGAGGAGGGAGGACCTACTTCCTTTGCTGTAGAAGGAAAAAAGAAGAAAGGAAGAAGAGGAATGCATTATTTGAGAAAGTCTGCTCCCAACAACTCCTCTCAATGGATCAAAGACTTATCAAAAGTCCAATGCTACAATTCGCAAGCATGGCCACTATGCTCGTGACTATTCAGAAAGCAAAAGAGCATCAAAATCCAACTTCAACAATTGCTTCAACAAATCTGATTATAGAGGAAGAAAGGAAGCTCCTTTTGCTTGTAGAGGAAACTATCGTTCCTCAAGGAACCAAAGATTTCAAGATCATTCTTGGAGATAACTCTACATATCCCATAAAGGGATCTAGTTCCGTTTCTTTCCATCTGGATCAAAGTAGAACTTTGACTCTTCAAGAAGTTTTATATGCACTCGGTTTAAAGAAGAATCTTGTGTCCATATCAACTTTAGAAGATAACAAAATGAAAGTTGCTTTCATAAATGGTAAAGTTCTCATTTGGCCATCGAGATCCAACATGTGAGATGCCCTCACTCTGGGATCTAGATGTGAACGTCTACACAAAATCAATGGAAGACCTATTCATTCTCTAATCCATGACATCAATCATCAAAGTGAACTTTGGCACCAAAGGTTCACTCATTTGCAATACAAAGCATTACCTCATGTGAGAAAGATGGTTTTTGGAATGCCGGAAATCAACTCTGATCATGATGGCATTTGCCAAGGGTGCACAAGCGTAATGCAAGTGAAGGAATCATTACCTTCAAGCAAAAGTAGAACCAATCATGCATCTTGTACATTCTGATTTATGTGGACCAATGCCGATAACTTCTCTTGGTGGTTACTTGTATTATATTATCTTTGTGGATGTTTTTTCTTGCAAAACATGGATTTATTTTCTAAAGAATAAAAGTCAAACTTTTAAAATGTTCAAAGATTACAAAGCTCTAGTAGAAAAACAAACTGGAAAGCAAATCAAAATTTTCAGATCTAACAATGGAGGAGAGTTCACTTCCAGTGATTTCATCGACTCCTGCAAAGAAACTAGAATTAGAAAATAGACCACTGTGCCATATAACCCAAAACAAAATGTTGTGGTCGAGAGAAAGAATAAAACTATCATGGAAGCGGTCAAAGCTATGTTGCATGATCAGAAATTGCCAAAGTTGCTATGGGGAGAAGCTACAAACATAATTGTCTATGTTTAAAATAGATCTCCTCACTATGCCCTAAACAACAAGACTCCTGAAGAAGTCTTACTTGTCAAGAAGCCCAAATTTGGGCACTCGAGGATCTTTGGCTGTCTTTTCTACTTCCATGTCCCAAAAGAAGAAAATGAACAAGTTGGAAGCTTCAGGTAAGAAAGGTACGTTTGTTGGTTATTGTGAGAATTCTAAAGCTTACAAAATATATGTACCTGGTCAAAGAAATATAGAATTTAGCACGGATGTAACATTTTATGAAGATGCAACTCTTGGAAAGCAAGGGACACTCCTCTTCCTCCTGCGAATGTTGATAGTCAAGATGATGTATTTGAAATACAAGAAGTTCTTGAAGCTAAAATTGATCTTGCTAATGAACCCATGGAGCCCATGGGTCCCTTGTATCCTCCTCCATGTGACCCTCCTTCTAAAAGGAGACCTTTATGGCTTTGTGACACTCTTCAGGATGCTGATAAACATGTTTCCTTAGAGGAACTTTCTGGGAAAGCAAGAAACCTTGTCGGTTCCAAGGAAATGTTGTAGCCATGAACAATGTTATTCAATCTGAACTGTGCACTTTTGAAGAAGCTGTAAAGGCCCAAGTGTGGAAAGATGCAATGGTTGAAGAATATGAATCCATGATTCAATATGACGTCCTTAATCAATCTCAATTGTTTAATTTTTAACTTAATCATCAATATTATTATTGTTATTACCATTATCCTGTTTATGATATTATATATCATTATTAAAAAGAAATTCAAGTCTCTCAATCATGAGACTTAATTATGTCATATGTAACTCCCCTATATTACTCCGTCTCTTTTAATGGATTCATTCCTCTCTCTCTTTAATGCTCTTACACAATTTAATGACTCGTCATAAAATATTCCTCTTACACCTCTTTAATGCATAAATTACACTTCTGTCCTAAATGCATAAGTTACATGCCTCCCATTTATGGCATAAGTTACACTCCTATTTTGGCATATGTAACTCCTCCTCAAGGCATAGGAGTTACTTCCTCATGAATTCAACCTCCTCGCTCTTCCTATATATTTGTGCCTCTCATCCTCACTTGACACACTTGTGTTTGTGAAAGGAGAACTCGAACTTGAGAAAGAGAGAGTTGGAGAGTCGAAGAAGATTGAGAGAGAGAGAAAGAGAGTCTTGAAGAGCAAGAGTAGATCTTGGAGAGCCATAGTGATTAAGAGTTTGCATCAGCTTCTGCTATCAGAGATCATCTTCAGATTTGGGTGAACTTCTTCATTCTCTCATTTTACTTTGTATCTTTGTTGAACAATTGATTTCTGATAGAAGAAGAATCTGGTTGGGTTTTGCCCTGGTCATTGACCTAACTTCTCTGTGTCTCATTGAGTTCTTCGCTGTCTTCCATTGTGCATATGGTTTATATGGTTTATGTTCTATCCACAATTACTTAACTTATTTTTGGAACATAAATAAGTTTTGAATTTAAATGATTGTAACAACATAGAACATCAGAATTTCAACACAAGCCTGAAAAAGCTACAGGTGTTTGTTCCTTCAGTTTCATTCGACAAGTTGCTATTGGTTCAAAATCTAGATGAGAATAGTGAAGTTGTTACGTTAACTAGAAATGGAATGAATTATGCATGGGCACTGCATGAGACCAATATTGGTCTTACAATGGGTATCTCTGGAATAGAAGTTGCCAAGGAAAGCTCTAATGTAATTATCTTGGATGACAACTTTGCTTCAGTGGTAAAGATGAATTGATAGGGACGTTCAGTTTATGCAAATATTCAAAAGTTCATACAATTTCAGTTAACAGTTAATGTTGCAGCTTTAACAATCAATTTTGTGGCAGCAGTGTCCAACGGTAGTGTGCCTCTACAAACAATACAAATGTTGTGGGTAAACTTGATCATGGACAGGTTAGTAGCACTTGCACTTGCAATTGAACCTCCAACAGATGATTTCATGCATAAACTTTCAATTGGTCTTAGAGATCCTCTTGTTACATATGTAATGTGGCGAAACATTCTTGGATTGGTTTCCCTTCCAAGTTATGGTGCTATTAACTGTCTACTACAAAGGGATTGATCTGCTACACTTGGATGGAACGAAGGAGAGAAAAGATACAGTAAAAAATACCGCCATTTTCAATACATTTGTCTTTTGCCAGTTATTCATTGTAATAAATGCATGGAAGCCAAAAGAGTACAATGCCTTTGCAGGTATACTCAAGAATCAAATGTTTATAAGATGTATAACAACTACTGCTGAAATGGGTACATTGAAATGTGGTCCTATTGCAGAAACTGTGGCATATGACTTGGTATTGGGGGTTGCAATGCAAGTGCAACATTTTCAACAAAGGAATTTGCGTCTCCATGGATCATGTAGGTGGTTGTTGATTGAGTTTACCTCAGATTATGGAGTTTCAGATTCATATACTAAGTTGAGGTACCTTTCATCTATCATGGATGTGGCAACGCCTATGAAGATAGTCTAGTTTTTATTCGTGATTTACCTGTTCTTGTTGTAAATGCTCAAGATAAGAATATTTTGAGCAGGCGAGAGAAGTGGAATTTAGGAGATATTGAAGAGCAGGTGGAGCGGTTGCTTTCGTATTTGAAAATTATAGGCCATTGGATGATTCATTACCATCGGGCTTAGTTGATGTCTTTGTACGTGCTACTAGAATTTCTGCTCCAACTCTTGCTCGTACTATAAAGATATACTATTTGTTGAGGCACAATTAACACTGTGCAACAATTTTCAGACTGCTAATAGGAAGAGATCAAAATGGCACA
Source organism: Pinus taeda (assembly GCA_000404065.3). Lineage (NCBI taxonomy): Eukaryota > Viridiplantae > Streptophyta > Pinopsida > Pinales > Pinaceae > Pinus > Pinus taeda. The sequence goes on from APFE030407633.1 coordinate 56,127, forward strand.
TGGAAAAGTGTGATGGTGATGTTGGGTTTACTTGTGTTAGGATGTACAAGAGATATATGTTGGAGCATTCTACAGGTATATTTGGGATCCTGGTATTGATATGTAGGTTCTGGATTGCTTGGGGGCAAACAATCTTGGGAAGAGAAGACTGTAATGTCCCTTTCAAAATGATCACTTCTAAAGAATGACTCAGTAACCTATTTGATTCCCATAGGCTATATTTTGTGAAAAGTGGATCAATTAATTTAATTGTCTAGATGTCATTTGGGTGAAAAAGCAGCATGTAAAAGTAACATTGAATAATGAAATTAAAAAGGTGTTATTTAGTGACTATGGGAGAAAAAACAAGGAAAACTTTAAAAGTCACTTTATATTATTTAATTGAGTGGGAAAAGGTAAAAAGGTAAAAGAAGGGGTCAAAGGGAAAAAATGTTATAAAAGAGAGACCTATGGTATTCTGAACAATGTTGCACGAAGCGGGAAGCGTTTTTTGGAAGCGGGGACGCCGAAGCATCATTTTCCAAAAATCTAGGAAGCGAAGCGTCCGTGGAAGCGGCTGCTATATATATATATTTATATATTTTTTTGCATTTATACTCAAAGCAAACATCCCAAATACCAAATTAATTGTAGAAGACATGAAAACATGCATATTTTTGCATAAATCAAGATAGATATGGCATCCATGATTCCATTGTAGTTACTAGTATGTACAACAATCATCTATATTCTAGCTATTACAAACATACATCAAATTTTTAAGCTGCATATTATAAAACATTTAAGCATATTATAAAACATAAAACATAGAGCATATTATGATTTATCTAGCAAGTGAGCAACTGTCAACATTTGTCATGTCCAAAATTCAAATAATAATGTTTACAAAATATGTCACTTGGTCACTGCCAAGACAAAAAAGGTTCAAAATTCAAATTCACAAGTCTACAAGTCTAATGAGTAATCTATGACAAAAAGTAGTAGATTGTGAATATAGATATATCTACTAATCTCTCCTCCTTCCACTACGAATAGAACGTGGCGGCGGGCCTCCACGTGGTGGCAATGAAGAAGATGGTGCCTGTGGAAGTTGTGGCACTAAAACTGATGAAGAAGAACCCCTTGTTGTTGGTGTTGAACCATGGAACCTAGGAACCAAGGGACCAGATGGGGGTGGGGGTGGGAGTGGCGTATCAACACGATCATCATCATCCTGGAATCGCTCAAAAAATTCATGCAAAAAAAAAAAACACTAGTTAACAAAAAAATTAAAAACATGAATTAGAGAAATGCTTTATAAGGAAAAACTGGAAAATTCATACCACAATGGACATACCTGGATAAGAGCATCCTCTAATTGCTCTAATCGCAACACTCCATCCTCCAAATTGGGCTCCTCTGGATTCTTGTCCCAAATCAACAAGTCTTTATTAGACTTTGCATCTTCACAGTAATGGGACAATAATCGCAAGTTGTAATGAACATAAACCAAGCTCTTTGCCAGTCTAAACTCAACCTGTTCCTTTTAACACTGTGGATGAAAGAATAAGAGCTCCAACACCTCTCTACAGAAGAAGTGTTTACCACCTGTGATAGCACTCGCAATGCCAAACTCTATAGAAGTGGAGTACCCCCTCCATGCATGTTCCACCACTCAAGAGAAGAAAAAGTCTCTCGATCTTTAATTGCATGCATGCTCCCAAATGGACCAGTGTTGAG
>APFE030407653.1:3308-20939 GCA_000404065.3 Pinus taeda
ATTTAATTCATCTTATTACTATATTAATAATTTTAATTCATGTTATTACTATATTAATAATTTTAACTCATGTTGTTTTTTTCTTGTGGAAAAAGTCGTAATTTCTATTGAGTCGGAAGAAATTACATTATGTAAATGCCTAGGCATATGCATCATGAGGCTGGTAGCCTACCCGATATAGCTAAAAAATATTTTTGTGACAGTTACAGCCATGTACAAAAAATAAAAAAATATAAACATTTTGTCTTCTGCCTCCACGTAGGGAGTTCATAAGATCTCATAGATATTTGCAAGAGAAAAAACAAAAATAAACATATGATGTTTTGCAGAGATATGCTCCATGCAGGGAGGCCATCTGGGTCCATACAAAAATATACCAAAACCCGTAGGTCAAGAAAATTTTTGAAGATAAACTATTCGATTAGTTGACTGTCGCAGAGTTTAGTGTTGAAAATGTGGTAGAAAAGCATTAAGATAAATAGTAGATATATCAAGCGGCTCTCGAGAAAAACCAATAAGCCAAAATGAAACTACGAGTGGGGAGTAATCAGCAGAATGGTTATGTCTCCTGGTGAGGATGTAAATCTATAAACGGCCTGTGGTAATATTGGTGGAAAGTTCCATCCACTTCTTCTTGTATCAACTAGTCCTCTTCCTGCCTGTGCACTGCCTCCTTTGATAGGTGGCCTACCCCTGAGTTGCTAAACCCTGTAAATGTGTTGACAAGCAAATTTATCAAAAGTTGTTGAAAGCCTATGAGCCTCTTCCAAAATGTGTCTCAAAGAAAAAGCAAAGCAATGATATGTTTTATTGAGCGAATTGAAGACAAGTTTTGAGTCCCCAAACAATTGTAGCTTTGTGCAACGTTTCTCAAGGGTAAAATGGATGAGGTGTTTGGCCGTGGAGAGCTCAGCAAAGTTATTTGTACCCTTCCCTAGGTGCATTTGGATCTTAAAGCAGTGGTCATCCCTTAAGTAGAGTATGGCCCCTCCCCCACAACCTTGTTCTTGGGCTGAGCCATCAAAGTATGCCCAAGGGTATGATTTATCAATGTGCTCAGGTCAAATGGTTCTGGGAGGAGTCTGTGGGGGGTCTTCGGGGAGGAGGCCGAAATCAGCAAGGACATGGGTTCTGATGGTAGGCCAGAGGGGATCCTTTCGGTCAAAAATGGCCCAGTTTCTCACCGTCCAGATAACCAAGCACATTAGGAGGGGTATGTTCCTATCTCTACCCTTGTGCTTCTCAAGCCAGTCCAGCCAAGCCTCTATAATGGATCGTCCTTGCCATTGATGTAGGGAAAGAGAAGATGAGGAGATGAGGGTCCATTGCGCGATGACAATAGGGCAGGACATAAATTAATGTTCAGTGTCTTCCTCATTGTTCCTACAGAGGTGACACCAGAATGGCCCATGAAAGGATCGCCTCATCAAATATGAACCTGTGGGGATCTTGTTGAAAAGGATGTTCCACATAAGAATTCATGTTCTGGGTGCTGATTTGAGCTTCCAAAGTGCTTTCCACCAGTGCTGGACATTTCTTGGCTGAACATGTTGCATGAGCTTTAGGTAGCCTTCTTTGGGGTAGTATTTCCGATTTTTTGCAAAAGCCCATACAACTTTGTCTTCTTCTTTCATTATCCTGATGTGTGGTTGTGTGATAGCTTCCGTGAAATCCACCCAATCTTTCCTCCTATGTCTCGGGATATGGCGTTCATGTGCTGTCTTCCAAGCCTGCTGGAAAAGGATGGAGTTTGCCTGATCTGCAATGTTGGATATATGAGTAACGCCCTGGTTCTTTAGGAGAGAAATCAACTGTGCTGGGAGTCAATGGGCATTTCCACATCCAATCCAGGGATCCACTCCTATATGAACGGCATTCCCCTGATTTATCCACCATGTTAGACCTTCCCGAATGAGGGGGAGGGAGTTTAGTACTACTTTCCATATGTTGGATTTGTTACCGCTTACCCTGTGTTCCCTGCAGATCCAGTCGAAAGTGTTTTTTGGGGTGATGTACTTATCATATACTACTCTCATCTAGAGGATGTACGAGGTGATGAGCTGCCATCCTAGCTTTGCTACCAATGCTTTGGCAAAAAAATCCAACCTTTTTATACCCCATCCACCCCATTTCTTACGCCTCGCTATTGTGTCCCACTTTACCCATGTGAAGAGATTCCCCTACTTGTTCCCCTTCCATAAGAATCTGCTGCAGATCTTTTGCAATCTGGCTAGGATTCCCTGAGGGATCCAGGCCAGGGACATCCAGTATACCAGTGTTGCTTCCAGCACAACTTTTATGAGGGTGAGTCTTCCTGCTCGAGTAAGGTACCTGTTGTACCACACATTCAGCCTCTTTTCCACCTTAACAATTAGCCAGATCCAATCAACAATTTTGTATCCCCCAGGTTTTAGTCGGAATCCTAGATATCTCAAACGTTCCTCCATAGGGTTTGTAGAGAAAGGAAACCGGTGGAGTGTGTAATGTACTTCATGATGCGAGCATCCTATAGCTGTGAGGGTGGATTTTTGTACATTTATGGTCATGCCTGAAGCCTTCTGGAAGAGGTCAAAAACATTCTGTAAGGCACAGGTGTCGGCCATGCTACCATTTAAGAAAATGAGCCCCTCTTGTTTTCTTCCGCTGTCAGTCTTCTTAGCCCCTCCATGACAAGCAAGAAGAGCAATGGTGATAGAGGGTAGCCCTGTCTAAGGCCCCTTTCGGCTGTGAAGAAAGTTGTGGGAGTTCCATTGAGGAGGACACTGTAGGGAACATCAGAAATGTAGCTCATAATCCATTTGATGAACATATAAGGGAAGCCCAGATGAGTGAGGAGCATGCATATGTATAGCAGCCTTGCTCTATTGAAAGCTTTGGAGAGATCCACTTTTAAGATCATGCCCTTCAGCTTCTTACTCTGCACTGAATGAAGGAGTACTTGTTCAATTCCAATGGCTTCGTGGATCTGGCAATGCTGAAGGAAAGAAAATTGTTCAGGGGATATGTGTTCCGAAAGGATGGGCTTTAGTCTATTAGCTAGGATTTTGGCCATGATCTTGCAGACGCAATTGCACAGCGAGATGGGCCGAAAGTCATTGAAAGAGGCTGGCTTGTCAGATTTAGGAATGAGGGCGATGAAAGTGGATGTTGTTACTATAATGTTTGTTTGTTTTATGTTTTATGTTCTACTAATTTGTAACACTATTATACTAATCATCATCATTATTTAATTCATGTTATTACTATATCAATAATTTTAATTCATGATATGACTATATTGTTTGTTTGTTTTACGTTTTATGTTTTATTATATTGTAACACTATTATACTAATCATTATCATTATTTAATTCATGTTATTACTATATCAATAATTTTAATTCATGATATGACTATATTGTTTGTTTGTTTTATGTTTTATGTTTTATTATATTGTAACACTATTATACTAATCATTATCATTATTTAATTCATGTTATTACTATTTTTATAATTTTAATTCATGTTATTGTTATGTTGTTTGTTTGTCCTTTATTTACTATATTGTATCACTATTTTGTAACACTATTATACTAATCATTATCATTATTTAATTCATGTTATTACTCTATTAATACTTTTAATTTATGTTATCACCATATTGTTTGTTTGTTTTATGTTTTATGTTTTACTATATTGTAACACTATTATACTCATCATTATCATTATTTAATTCATGTTAATACTATCTTTATAATTTTAATTCATGTTATTACTATCTTAATTATTTTACTTCATGTTATTACTATATTGTTTGTTTGTTTTATGTTTTATGTTTTACTATCTTGTAACACTATTATACTAATCATTATCATTATTTAGTTCATGTTATCCCTATATTAATAATTTTAATTCATGTTATTAGTATAGTGTTTGTTTCTTTTATGTTTTATGTTTTTGTATTTTGTAAAACTATTATACTAATCATTATCATTATTTAATTTATGTTATTACTATATTAATGATTTAGATTCATGTCGTTACTATATTGTTGGTTTGTTTTATGTTTTATGTTTTACTATTTTGTAACACTATTACACTAATCATTATCATTATTTATTCATGTTATTAGTATATTGTTTGTTTGTTTTATGTTTTATGTTTTACTATTTTGTAGCACTATTTTGTAACACAATTATACTAATCATTATCATTCTTTAACTCATGTTATTACAATATTAATAATTTTATTTCATCTTATTACTATACAGTTTGTTTGTTTTATGTTTTATGTTTTACTATTTTGTAACACTATTATACTAATCATTATCATTATTTATTTTCATGTTATTGCTATATTAATAATTTTAATTCATCTTATTACTGTATTGTTTGTTTGTTTGTTTGTCTTAGGTTTTACTATTTTGTAACACTATTATACTAATCATTATCATTATTTAACTCATGTTATTACTATATTAATAATTTTAATTCACCTGCTTACTATATTAATAATTTTATTACTATATTGTTTGTTTCTTTTATGTTTTACGTTTTACTATTTCGTAACACCATTTTGTAAAACTATTATACTAACCATTATCATTATTTAATTCATGTTATTACTATATTAATAATTTTGTCACTAGATTCCTTTTTATCTGATTTCTCTTTTGAGTTTTGTTTATTTTTCTTCTTCCCCTTCTTTTTACCATCGGATTTTGATTTGGCCGTAGATGATTCTACGACATGGATATTGACAAGAATTTCAGTGGAAGAGTCTCCTGTTGGGGAATCTGGTAAAGTTATAATAGGAGAAGAATTATTTGAAGATTTCTTCTTACTTTCGGTACTAACTGAACCAATCATACCATCAGCGACATGAGACCCTGAAGGAGCTACAATTATTTGATTGTGTTTCGGAAGGTCGAGGATTTTTTCATGTAAGGTACCCGACTGCGTATAGACAAGGTCAAGGTACTGAGCCTGAGAAATTACTTTCTCTTCAGTGATTTTAGGTAATAATGATTTAATGAACCATCCTGCTAAAATTTGATCCGAAATAAAAACTTTCACTAAACGTTGTCTACGTCGCCATTCATGAATATGATCTAAAATATATGTGGATGTTGACTATTTCAATGAAGTTAATAAGTCCATGCCATTATCGTATTTGACAGGCAACTGAAAATGAATTAAGAAAGAAGTGGTTAACTGACTAAAATTATAAAAAGAGCCTCATGGTAACTCAATGTACCATTTGGCAGTAAGACTAATCAGAGTGCGTTGAAAAAGATGTAAGCAAATTGAATCATTGATAATGGAATGAGAAGCACACCAGAGGTGATAAGTGATCACATGATTTGATGAATCTTCTCTTGACTTACCCTCAAACTTTGGGATATCACTGGGAAAATTATTAGGCATTGGCAGCCAATATGGAAGATAGTTAATTGGATCGTTCGTAAGGCATGACAAATCAGGTAAATCCAAAGTTGAAATAAAAGATAACTGACGGTTAGGGTCTCGAAAACCTTGGGTAACAAGACGAGTCCCAGGAGGAGGATATTGAGGATAACCTAGAATTGGATTTGCATTGGGAATATTATATCCTCCAGGAAAACCAAGATTAACCGGACCAAACTCGGGTTGTTGAGGTTGTTGATAAGTATAGCCAGGGCACAACTGATACTCATAAACTAGGTTTTGCACAGTAGGACCAAATTGATATTGTCCCTAGTATGGTTGATCAGTGAATTGCGGTTGACTTGTGACAGCTGTAATTGGACCAGGTTGTCCTACAGGCATCTGAACCGAAGTCTGAACTGTAGGTCTTGACAGTGGTAAAGGGGCTTGAGGAGTTTGTACTTATGTAGGAACATTAGAAACCAGAGTTGTCGATACTCCAAAACTAGGTGGGGTATATTGAACAGAAGTTGCAGTAGTTGCAGCACCAGTTTGAGGCAGAGTTTGAGGTGAACTAGGCCTAGGCTGATGAGCTACTCCAGCCGCAGAAGTTTGAATAGTAGGCTGGACAGGTTGCTGGGTTGGACCAAAAACCAAAGGTTGTCCAGGTTGACTTGATAACTACACATTCGGCTGCAAATTCTGTTGAGATGGATCCCGCACAATGTTCATTCCGGGGTATGTACCCATAAAAGGTTGAGCATATTGAGGACCATAACCGGGTTGAGCGTAGGGCTGATAATTAAGAGGTACATTTCCAGTTCCTTGTACAAATGGTTGACTAGAAGGTGGTTGGAAACCTTGAGTTGGGTATTGAATTTGAGGTTGATAACCTTGAGGCACGTACTGAAACTGGGGTTGACCTTGAGGTATATATTCATACTGGGGTTGACATTGAGGTATGTACTAAGTTTGGGGTTGACCTTGAGGTATGTACTATCCTGACGATATGTATTGTCCTTGAGGTTGCCCCCCAAGTGGTAATTGACTACCTTGAGGTTGCCCCCCAGGCGGTAATTGACTACCTTGGGGTTTCCCCCAGGCGATAACTGACTACCTTGAGGTTTCCCCCCCAGGCGATAACTGACTACCTTGAGGTTGCGGGTTTGGAATAGTAATAGACATCATAAGAATTTCCTCCACGCTCAATTCTTGAGTTCCTTTATTACCAGTTGATATCTCATGTTCAATTGGTCGAGGAGATGCTCCTGAAAAAGTACCACTGAGTGATTGATACCCCGAAGGAACAGAAGGGCCACCATATAAAAATGTTTCTCGTGTTTGGGAAAACATGGATGACCATCTCGACATATTCAAAGGAGGATAATAACCTTTGGGCGTAGGATGAAAAGGAATTCGAGGTGGTGAAAAACTAAGACCCGAGTTTTCTAAAAAGTTTGTCAATCATACGTACCAAGCGTCACTCCTAAAAGGACTGTAGAAAATTGATTCACGCTCTGTAAGTTCTAAAGATGGTTAATTTTCAGGGAGAGTTATATCTTCGTCCGGACTAACAAGTTCTTCAATAGAAATGAGTCCAAAAGGAAGATTTTGGGTAATGATACTTCCTACCCTGGTGAACCAGGACCACTAGAAGTTAGAGAAGCAAACCCCAAAGATGGAGTAGGAGCAGGTTCAGTTTCAGGCTCATAAATTTCAAGTTCTTAAGCTAATTCACTACTAGGAGAAAAACTACTAGTAACTTCAGAGAGTGAAATTGGCTCAGAAATATACTTCGTTGTCTATACTTGATAATCAGGATGAACAATTAAGGAAGACTCTTTGGCTTCCGGTGACCCAACTCTACTGTCCCTAGGTGATACAAGATCTCGTAGCCCTTCAAGCTAGCTTTGTTTATACTCGGTAGGTTTCCCCTAAAGTCTACGGGATTTTCTCGGTAATTTAGCCACGATTAAATATTTAATTATTCACACGCAAACAAAGAAAATATCAATAAAACCACCTAAAGTCTCTAAAGAACCAAACAATTGAATCGCACACATAAAAAATCTAATATTTCAAACCACACACAAACAGTAACTTTCCGTACCAAAAACACTAGTTGGTGATGAAATCCAACATCGTAGAATTTAATACAGAAAGGGTGGTTGGAACAGTTACCCCTACAACCTGCTTAATGAAACAGACTGGCACAAGTTTCCTCACAAAAACTTTCTTGAGCAAAGAGAACCCCCCAGATAGTCCAAGTGAGACTAGTCAACGTCTGTTCCAGGTACAGTGAGACCCATCCTTCACCGTCACCTTAGGAAATAATCTTAATTTTATGGAAACTAAGGTTACCAACAACAACAAATTCAACTGGGGGAATAGTCTACAATCCTATCTATGCACAAGGGCAGAGTAACAAAGCTCAATCCCCTTAAAGGCTCCTCGACATGATCAATCTGAGGTTTACCAACAAGTGACCCCAGGCTTCTCGACAATGGTTAATCCAAGGTTTACCATTTATGATACGCACAAATCTTCTATCTTTCCCAATGAGACAGACTTGATTAACTCAATGGTTTGAACATTGATCTCATGATTGACTCCTTTAAGAGGAGCTTCCCAGATTATATCAATTACAATTGGATTTATTTCCTGCCGCAAGATATAGCTACTTGTTTGTTTTAACTATCTTGGAGAGTTAATTACTCCCTACTCCATGATACTAGCCTAAGCTCTATAGGTGATAAGAACCTTAGAAATAAATAAGATTGCTAGATCAATTTTAATTAAGCGTTACTTTTATGGGTTGTTTCTTAATTCAATAGGTATGGAAATGAAACTTTGATGGTGTGAAGACTCGACTCCAAAAACACTAAAAAATGAACCTAAGAATGATAAACAATTTTTTTTCCTTCAATGAATTTCTAGCTAAAAGAAAGAGTTTGAGAATGCAATTATTTGAAAAACAAATCTTTCTTTCGATGTGTAAATGAAAAGAAAATATTTTTGTCTTTTTCAATAAGAACTCAAAACGAGACTACTAATTATGCTCACAAAAAATCCCTTTTCTTTTTCAACACTCAAAAACTGCAAAAAACGGTTCTTTCAAAAGAGATTATACAATTTCTAGAAAACACTCAAAACTACAAAAACTAATCTTGAGATCTAAAAAAATTCTAACAACATAATCGAAATAAAAGCTTCAAATATTTTTGAGGACGTTTTACTTAGTTATTCAGTAAAATAAGGATTAATTCGTTCAGAATAACAAATCAATAAAAAAACATCCAGCTATGTTTTCTTTTATAAAAATGAAATTCAAAACTTATAACCAAGTTCATTCAAAGATTTGCAAAGAGAAAATGAAATCTATTTCTCACCAAGGGCAGATTTCACAAACTAGTCAGACTCATCAAGAAGACAAAAAGACACCAGTGTGATCTAAAGTTTCTTAGGCTTCTAATCTTTGAGTCACTACAAAGACGAAGTGAAAACCAATCTAGGCCTGCAAAAATTCTAGAAAATAATCTAAAACAAAATTACCAATGGAACTTACTCACAAAAGATTTTTGAGAGAACACATGTAGATCTAGGTAGACACTAAAAGTCATAAATGGAACCTAAACTTAACTGGAAGAAAACATTTTAGGTTTTTCAAAAACTTTCATAGGGTCTGGAGGCTTCCAAAAGAACCAGATGTAGTACCACTCCGTGTACTAAAGGAAAAGTGTGGAGATGCCCACACTATCTGTAAAAAGAAAGCGTGGTCCTCTGAAAACTTCAAAAAAACAAAAAATAATCCAGATCCTAAAAACTATCCAATCCCACACACATCAAGAAAAAACCAGAAACAAGAATAAGTTTCTCAAGTCAAAGACAAAGGAAAACCAAAAACCAAATTTAGTTCCCCAACGGAGTCACCAACTTCTTGGATGAATAAATCGTTCTTGTGGACAAGGTTGATCTCCCCAGTATCAAAAGATATCTAGCAACAAGTAGGACCAGCAAATCTACCTTTCTCTAAACATATTGTGATTCATTGATAAAAACTATAGAAGTGTTTAGACCCTACCTTAAGTCCAACGCTAGTTTGTAGCAGCCATCCTCCAACCATCTGAAAGAGTTTCCTTTTGAGAACTTGCAATCACAAACAAGCACACATCAAATAACACCTGCATAGCTAATATCATAAATCATGTTCATTATGGTGATCAAGGAATCCATAAAATAAACCATAAAACATAGCTTATTGAGAAAAATAAACTTATTTGTATTAACCTTTAAATAGAAGAACCTTACAACCTTTGTTGCCTTGATGTTGTACAAGCTCTTCCCAGGGTCTAAACAGGAATCTCCTTTACTTTGACAAGCCTCACACTCTTCCAAATGAGATCAAAGAGGTATGTAACCTCTCCTCGCAAAATCTCAATTAGGAAGACTAAGTTCCAACAAAATTTCACCTCAAAAATATACAGCTTTCAACCCCCCTAGTAACCAGACCAATGTTTCATTTTATAGTGCAAAGGAAGGAGGTTACAGGTCCACCTATGAAGGGATAGTGTCCTCCTTCAAAGGGATAAGCTCCTCACATAAAGGGGTTATCTCCTTAAGGTATGGGATGCATGAACCTTAAAGGAGCGAACTTGCCACCTTAATATTCCTCCCAAAAGCTTCTAGAAATGACTCAATGTGAGTTTTTAAGAATATACTTGCGCCTTTTTTACTTTTACAGGGGTCCGCACCCATAACATAGAGACAAAGCGATCAGGTGCACAAGAGACATTACCATTAGGTGTGGGACCGTAGGTAATGCTAATAGAAAGTGTGGAACCAGAGTTTTAGAGACTTTTGAGGGCTTTCTCTTCTTTTCAAGGCTTGATATGAAGAACTGAGGCTTAAGACTTGCACAGGAGGAAAGTATGAGTGGTAATGGACTCACACAGATTGTAGAATGTCAAGGTGACAATTTTCGTGAGACAAGACTTGTAGTGTTTTAATTGCGTAATGTCACAAATGTAAAAAAAGAATTCTCAATTAATAAAAATATTTACACCTAGAAAATATGGAAACTGAGAAAAAATGCACCAAATAAACCAATATAATATTTAAAAAAACTACACCACGCCATGATAAGTTACAATAAATTGCCTTTTTCCATCGTTTAATTGACACCATCATGCAATCAATGTTGTTTTAAACCTATAAATGTAATGAATTGCACTCTCATCCAAATATATTAAAATAAGAAATTAACATATAATTAGTCACCAGAGTATATCTTCATAATAATGGATTACGTAGAAAGACTAAAAATTAAATAAGTATGATGTAAATGAAAATTTTCAAATGTGTTTTAAATCTCCACCATCTCCTTACATGTAACCAATAGGTGCTCCCCTTATATGGTGTATATTTAAATCAATAATTAAGATACAAATAGAGATTCAAGTAATACACATCTATAGCCTCCCATTGGTGTTCGAAAAACATCATGAAGTGAGGCTCAGGGAGGTCCATGCCATTAATTTTACCTTAATTATAATTAATGATGGGTGTTCTGACACCCCTAGCCATGCAAGAACATATGAATTTATGATAATTGATGAGAGGAATTTTTATTAATTACAATAGGATGATGGAGGTGGTAGTCACTATGTTGGTTCAAGCGTGGCACCTCTAGATTTGCGTTCTTGAATTGGGGATCAACTGAGCATTAATATGGGAAATATTACCTTCTATAATGACTTATATGAGGTTTTACACTAATCAAGTTTCCCTGTTATAGGGTGAGTCTAGAATTGTTCCAATCTTGTCCAATGAAAGCACCCCTTTAACTCTTTAAAAGAAATTTCCTTGTGGTTTTACAATGCTAACTGGTAGAAATACAATTCTCTTAATCAAATGCTACACAATAGAGAAACGACGAGATGTGCTAGGACATATTTAGCACAAAGGAGTATATTAATTGTTTATACATCACTAATCTAGGTTAACTATCTATATATTGATACCATCAACTCTGTGTTAGTCTCTATGGGGTCTAGGAACTACCATAATTCACTATTCTTAGCCTTATTCTTAATTGCTCATGAACAATCACTCTTTCATTTCTTGATCGACATTATGGTTGTTTACAAGGTTTTGGATTAGTTCAAGGTTTATTTTTTGTGATAGGGAAAATTCTATTAGTGGGTGAACTAGAATACATAGGGTCATCCTTATTTTAAAATTACATCGAGTTTATGGTGTTTTGATGGAAGGTTGGGTGCGTTTATCCTGTTAGATCGTGAATCTTACCTTGACACCCTGTATATGTCTATGATGTACATATTTGGGTTGAGGGGGTATTCTATCTTGGTGTATTCATGATTGTTTTCTGGCAATAGTTTTTTGGTTTGTAGGAAGTATTGTTATATTTCTTGGAGTGTAATCCTTCCTCAATGAGGTAGATATAGAAGTGGAAATCTATAGAAGGTTTAATAATAAATATATGTTGCAGGAGATTTGGGGCATCATGAGACCCTCGACCTCATTCTAGCCCACACCCTTGGAATTGAGGACTTATTTCCTCCCAATACAACTTTATTAGTAAATTGAGACATATCACCAAACCTATGGAAAATCTCAATTAAGACCAAGATGAAGACAAGAATACAAATATTATTTTGATGAATGATTTGGAAAGAAACCATTCACATATGCTTGATTGTTTTCCTAGCATGCCAAGGGGACAATGGCTCCTATAACATAAATTGGATCACGTTTAAGCACATCTACTATGATGTTAGGCCTCCTCCATCACTACAATCTAGACTATAGCATCTTGCTCTTGTAAATTCATATGATTTGTAATGGTAGTTAGTTGCATCATGATCTTGAAGGTCTTATGATATAATGTGTGTTTTTTGTTCTAGTTTTTTTTTGGTAATTTGTTATATTTTTTTATAATTACCTACTGGCCAACAAATATGTTATGGGTGAGCACAATAGGATCTTAGAAGATTTTATAAGCTGATGTAATCTTCTGATATAATGGAAGTTATTAAATTAATAAAAATAAAAAAAAAAACATCTATATCCATGCAAGAGAATCATGCATTCTCAATATATAATTTGTAGTTGTAAACAATTTTTGGTTTCATATATATACTTTTATAAAATTAATGAATACAATTGGATTCAAAATTTTAAATAAATTATAATGAAAACAAGGTAATTTGAAAATAATTTCTAAAATGACATTAACACCCTCATAAAATTTATAAATTAAATTTATGGTTTTAAGAATTTTTTATAGGAATAATGTTGGAGACTAAACATGTTTCGTTGGAAGATATAAAAATATGGCACTAAAAAAAAATAAAAAGTTCATTGCACCCTTATGAAACCAAAATATAGACTAACAAGCATCTATCGTATATAAGAACCAACCAATTTCTAGTTTCATTTATGTTTTTCTTAATCATTGAAGTATGGATAAATGCAACATTAAGAGCAAAACAATCATCTATCATATATAGGAACTGCCCAATTTCTAGTTTCATTTATGTTTTTATTAATCATTGAAGTATGGATAAATGCTACATTAAGAGAAAAATTGAGATCAACAATATTTCAACTATTTTTTTTATAAAAACATCCGAAAAGATAATATCAATAAATGGAATTAAATATTAAAGTTTATTGATTGCATGAACGATGCTTGACATCCCCTGTATAAGGCAAAAGTGTAACTACTAGATGCTAGATTTAAGTATTCTCTTAAGGATATTGTTTGTCTCTATCTGAAACATGTTTTTTCCAACCTTTATCTACATGTGACAATTTGAATCCATGAATTGTAACACTATTTTTTATAGCTTCATATTCATAGAGCTCTGGATAGAAAGAAGACATACCGTCATTGAAAATATATAAGATTGTCGTTAAGATATAGAAAAGTTCTTAAAAATTGTTTGGCAAGCTAGAAGCTTATTAACTAGTGGTTTCATGTATACTACTATGGTTGATTCAGTCAAGAGTAAAAAAACAAAAAATTTTAGCAACGTCAAAATTATAGGGAGCTAAACATGGATATTGGTCTACATTGTGCAATGTAGAGTTGTTTGAGGTAATGAAAGCTAATTGTCACTCTATTGTTTTAAACTAGTCATAAATCTAGTTTAGTTGAAATGTCGACATACATATTTTTTTGCTACACTCTTTAAAGGTTTTTTTTTTTTTGTTGAAATATATTTATATTAGTATAAAAAATATAATACCAAAAAAAAACCTTTTATTTTATGCCTCTTCTCTAAAACAATTAAAATCTACATTTTTAACCTTTTTTATGAAGATCAGGTAAAGAAAATATCTTCTTAGTTATTTATGTCCTTATTTGAATTATAATTTTGACCATTACTTCAATTGAATTATAATTTTGATCATTTACTTCAATCGAAAAGTCATGAGTATTTTAGAATTTATAATTTTAAAACATTAAAATATAAATTTAAATTTTTATGAAGGTTATTTAAAGCAAAACAATATTAACTAAAATTTCGTAATAGCTTTTGCATTTTGGTCACCATCTCACATTTTGGGGAAAACAAATATGAGGAATGTTTATTTCTATGTATCGATATTAATCATAGTATTTGTATGATTTTATGTGATAAAAAAAATTATATTCAACACCATTAACATTGTCATAGTTATATAAATTAATATTACATGTTAGGAGACATCAATTCATTATTTGAATTTGATTTTATTAAGCTAATAAATTCATTACACCTTTCGACGCAAAAATTTCAAAAGACAAATTCCAAAACAAATGTAAAATGCCAACGACAAACACTTCATTGAAAGGGAATCCATATAATTATGAAATATTTATAACATATTCATTTTTAAATATTTAAATAAATATTACTCAACATCAAGTGTTTGAGTGTTGTTTACAAAAATGCCCTAAATCTATTTACACAAAAATGATTGAGGGTAAAATAAAAAACCAAAAAAATATTCCTCCATAGTGTCACACATGTTCAATGAGGTACATTTATAGAAAATAAACCAAATGAAAAGCTAATTTAAAATAAATAAAATTTGAATAAAAGATCCAGGTAGTGTCACACATGTTCAATGAGATACAATTATAGAAAATAAAGCAAATGAAAGCATGATTTAAAATAAATAACATATAGTCAAACATGTTCAATGAGATATATTTATAAAAAATAAACCAAATGAAAACCCAATTTAAAATAAAAAAAAATTCTAATAAAAGGTCCATAGAATAAGAATTTCATGTTGTGTAGTCATATATACGACCTAGACAATCATTAACCAAGTTAGGCCATTCCTTTGCCAAAGATATATTTACCCACATAAATTTACAGAAATAGATCAAATAACATTGAAACAATATTTTTGTAAATAAAAATCTATATATTTTGCAAAAGGACGATGTTTCCTATACATATGGAAATTAAAAACAACATTATTTATAAACAAATAAATTAGATAAAACCCTAATTTTTCCCTTTTAAATTTAAAATTATTAACAATCTATTTAAACAATGTAAAAAAATACTATAATATATAGAAAAATTTCCTATCATACTCATACATGCTATGAAAAAAAATCATGGGAAGTAATTCTCAATGAAAATAAAATACAAAAACACTTGAATTAGCATCAAATGAATCAAATAAAACCCCATATTTGTTTTCCTTCTCGTTTAAAATATTCAATGATTGATTCAAGAAAAGTACAACCCCCTTGTCCTCTTCGTTATCTGTGAAAAAACTATGGAAAACAACAAAAGTTTTAAAGATTCAACACTCTAAAGGTTTTAGCATAAATTCATGGTTCTCTTAATGGGAGTTAGGCCATAGATATTCGTGAGAAAATATGAGAGATGCTAGTTCAAAAAATCCATTTTGCAATAAATATCCATTTTGAAATAAACACCAATGAGAATATTCTTTCAGATGATAAATAAATTAAAAATGTGTATGAATATATTGTAAAAGAATGTTTAGGGGTTAAAATAGGCCCTCCCTCATTCCATCCCTTCATCCCCCTCTCTCTCTCTCACTCCCTATAACTCTTGTTACCTCTCTCTCTCTCACTATTTCTCAATCATTCTCTCTAACTCTTACTATGCGCCTCTCTCACTCTCTTTGACATTGTATCGATCTCTATCTCTATCTCTATCAATATATCACCATCTCATTCTCTCTCTTACACTCTCTTCCCCTCTTTCCCTCTCTTTCTACTTCCTCCTCCCTTCCACCTTGTCTCATTCTCTCTCTTTCCATCCCCCCTTCCCTCTGTCTCTCTTGCTCTCTTTCTCTAACTTTCTCACTCTCACTCTCTTTGACACTGTATCCATCTCTATCTCTAACTCTATCAATATATCGCCATCTCATTCTCTCTCTTACACTCTCTTCCCCCCTTTGCCTCTCTTTCTACTTCCTCCTCCCTTCCACCTTGTCTCATTCTCTCTCTTTCCACCCCCCCTTCTCTCTGTCTCTCTTATTCTCTTTCTCTCACTTTCTCTCCCTCACTCTTCATATCTCCGTCTCTCATTATCTCCCAATATTGCTCTTTCTCACTCTCAAAATGGCTTTTTCACATACACTCTCTGACATTATATCCTCCTCACTCCCTCTGTGTAAAACTCTTCCCCTCTCTCCCCCCTCTCTCATTCCCTCTCTCCCTCCCTCTCTCCTTTTCTCTCTTTCCCTCACTCTATCTCTCTACCTCACTCTTTTTTTCTCTCTCTCTCCCACTCTATCTCTCTCACATTCTCTCTCCCTTTCTCCCTCTCTCCTTGTCTCACCCTCACTACCTCTCTCTTCCCCCCTCTCCCACCTTAAATATTTCTTTCCCTCTCTTCCCCCTCCTCCTCCCTCACTATCCCCCTCTTTCCTACTTTCTCCCTTTGTCTCTCATTCTCCCCCTCTCTCATTCTCTCTCTATCCCTTTGTCTCTCATTCTCCCCCTCTCTCATTCTCTCTCTCTCCCTCTCTGTTGATATCCACCCCCTCTCTCAATACCCCCCATCTCTCTCACCTCCTCCCCCTCTCTTTGTGTTTCCCACTTTATCTCCCCCTTTCTCTATCCTCTCTCACTCTCTCTTTTTATCTCTCATCCTCTTTGTCATTCTCTCTTCCCTCACTTAACATTAACATATATCCTAGTCCATCACATTCTCGTAACTCTATCTCCAATTATCCCCTCTCCCTCTATCTCTCTATGTCATCATCCATCCCCCACTCCTTCCCTCCCTCTCTCCCATAATCCTAAAATCCTAAAAACTCAAATCTTAAATCTAATTTATAAACTTGACTTGACCTAACATTACTTAGCATTAAGTGAAACTAATTCTTTTAACAAACATATATGGTCATAATATACAATTTTATAAACATTATAAACTTGAAATCTGTTTTAAGATATTAGTAAGATAATTACACCCCATTATGATATTTAAAGTGCAAATTAAAAAATAAAAAATAAAAATATCACTCTAACAATTTAAAAAAAAATAATTCTAACATGAATATTTTGTAAAAGTAATAATAATACAATATTTAAATACATATTAAATAAATATAATCCATACTTGAAAAGGGAAAAATTCACGAGAAAACAATAACTAGCAGAAATCAATAATAAATTAATATTACATTACACCAAAAATATATATTTCACCCTAAATTCAATTAACTCAATTAAATGCAGTTTTAAAAATGACGGTTAAACAAACTAAACTATTTAATGAATGTTGTAAAAAGCCCCAAATACAAACTCCATTGGTAAAAAAATGAGTTATAAAGTATAATTCGTCCGTGGTGTGATAGAGCATCAAATTTGCCCATTGAGAAGAAAATGGACCGAAGGTTAGACTGGCCCAATGAGAAGATAATGGATAAATTGAGGTTTTCAAAGACAGAAAGCATTGGAGTTAGAAAATTTCCCATCGGAGGTTTTCTTGAATGAGTAACAACGACTTTTTGGTTCGTTTCGTTGTTGTCCGAGATCGAACAAGGCATGTTAATATATAGAAATTTAATGAAGAATGACTGGATAAAATGTAATGAGGATAGACAAAAACGAATTCAAATCCAGAAATGTAATGGATAAGTAAACTATAAGTAGGGATATACATTCTAGTAACTAAACAAAATATATATGGTAATATCTAAATGTATGTTAAATAAATATACATTTCTATGATTCACA